>JACERR010000040.1:10000-112500 GCA_016760335.1 Gastrodia elata | reverse complement strand
GTTGGATAGGCTCTTGAATGGGTTGTGGTATGCGATGGTTTTATTGTTTGGGCTCTGTTGATATTGATATTGACGCTTGCTAGTTTTGCTATCTCCTGATTGCCTGCTAGTTTTCTTTGCATTCTTTGGTTTCTTGGACCTTCTGGATGGTTGTTGCCTATGACTCATTTGTTGATCTTTACTTTCTATGTAATAGCTCTTGCGATTGTGCTGAAGCTCCTTGCAGATGTTTATGTAGTCCAGTTCAGGCCTCTCAAGGTGAGCTACATTTGCTTTTACATTTTTTGATGCAGATGCTCTAGTATGATCTGCTGGTAGACAAATTGGATTCTTGCTGTAGACCCTCAGCCATTGTGGCTGTACTATTTTTGATGGCTACCATTTGTCCTATCGATACTACTGTTCTCCTGCTTAGTTATTTGTTCTACTATTTTTGTTTTGTTTTTTATTGTTGCTGTTGTGTTTTTGTTTTCTTTTATATTGTGTCAGGAGACCTTTTAGGATATTCCGTGAGTCTATTTTTAAGGTTGATTTCAGGGTATAAATCTTTTTAGGATTTAACCCTCCTAACCCTAATCCTGTATGCTTTTATTTCATGAAATAAACTCCCTCCAAAATGGCTTTTGAGTATATATATATATATATATATAATATATATATATATATATATTATATATATATTATATCTCTATATATACGCATACACAAACACACACACATACACAAAGATATGTACACATTGTATAACAAAATTATACACACATATATACATACAAACAATTATATACCTCTATACATACATATATTATATATATATATGTGTGTGTGTGTGTGTGTGTGTGTGTTAGCACACCCATATATAGCTTATGTATGTATAGACATAGATATATGTATACATATGTAGTTTTTACTATATACATAAACCCATGTACATATACACATGCACACACACACACACACACACACACACATATATATATATATATATATATATATATATATATATATATATAATACACAATACTAATATATACTGATATATACCCCACAATATATGTACACTAATTATATATGTGTGTGTGTGTGTGACTACCTGTATACACCCATAAGCATACATACACTTTATGATATACTTATAAATATATATAACCCATGCCCACACTAATTATGTATATTAATGTATATGTATGTATATATTATGTGTGCGAGTATGTACATACACCAATATCTATACACGTATGAATAACCCAAATATATATAGTTTACACACAAATTTATACACACACATATATATTTATGTTGATGTATCTGTTTATGTATATATACATAGACAATATATGGGTGTATATTGGGGTGTGTGTGTATACAAATCTATAATACAATATATTAGGTGTACAAATCTAATGTGTATTTAGTTCAAACATAGAGTGTATTGTATAAGTATATATATATCACAATTATATACCCATATATCTATATATATACATACAAATGTATATATACTCATACACCCATATTCACCCAATACATACCCATAAATAAGTGTGTTTGTGTGAGTATATACATATTTATATAAATAATGTGGGTGTAAGTATATACTCACACACAATATTTATATATATATATATATATATATATATATATATATATGCCTAATTTGGCTGAAAATAAAATTTTAATATTTCTCAAAATTAATAAAAATATACTTCCAAAATTAAAATTTACAGTTCCAAAATATATATCTCATTGTGAGGAATCTATAAACATCAAAATTGTCCAACTTGGTCAAGTTGTGTGTCCTGAAATCTAAGTTTGAACTTCGCTAATATCAATTTTGTCAAAGCCGTAAGTGTCAAGATACTTTTTTAATTTAAAATATATTTTATCAAAACTTATTCATTTTAGCTTCAAAAATTATAATACTTTTGTTGCTAGCAAATTTTGTAATGTATAATTCAAAATCTCAAAAACATTTCAATATGACACCTAAACATTGTTTATAATTTTTTTTGATTTAAATCCATCATAAAATAATTAGAAAAATTCACTCATGAAAAAATTTCCAAATATTTTCTATAATTCTTAAAAATTATTCTTAACAATCTGATTTGTTTTTTGCAAATATAACTAATAGATTACTTAAATTAGTTAGAAAAATATACAATAAATTTATTAACTAAAAATCATGGGATTTTACATTCTCCTCAAATTATAAGAATGTCATCCTAACATCAAATATAAAATATTACTAATCCAACAATTGATATTAAAGAAAATAATGTTCTAGTTACTTACTGATCTTCGATGAATAGTTGAGGAAATTTTTTTCTCATATTGGACTCTTCTTCCCATGTTGCTTCTTCACTTCAGCAATTCCTCAATTTCACTTTCACCATGGGAGTCGATTTTCTACGCAATTGACTTACATCTTAATTTATATTTTCTTCAAGTTCAATCACAAAGTTGATATTTGGTTGTAGGTTCATTTCTTCTGCTTCAATTCATAATATTAGTTATGATAAGCACCTTCTTAAGGATGAGATATGGAAGATGTCATGAATCAAACTTAAATGTGGAGGTAATTTGATCTAGTAAACATCTAACCCAACTCTTTCCAAAATTTCAAACGGGCCAATATACATTGGACATAATTTTTTGGAGTCTCTAAATCTTGAAACTCTCATGTATGAACAAACTTTAAGATACACAAAGTATCCCACTACAAACTAAACCTGACGATGGCTAGAATCAAAGTATTGCTTCTTCTGATCTTGGGCTACCTTCATTTGATGTTGAATTAACATAATTTTCTTTATTACTTTAATGATAAGTCTGAGCCCAATAATTTTCCCTCACTGACATCATTCCAAGACAATGGGGTGATACATCTTCTCCCATATGGATCCATTCCAATGCTTGCTTAGAAACTATTATTGTATGCAAATTCAATTAATATAAGGTGTTCATCCTAATTGCCTCAAAAATCTAACCCACAAAGGTGAAGAAGATCTTCTAATTTTTTATTTACGCATTCGGTCTACCCATCCATTTTAGGATGAAAGGCGGTGCTTAGACAAAGTTTTGAACCTAGGTCTCGTAGGATCATTTGCCAAAACTTTGATGTAAATCGACTACCATGATTTGATACAATATCTTTTGTGATGCCATATAATATGATTATTTCTTTGATATAAAATATAACTAATTTGTCCACAAAATTTGTTTGCCAAATTGGTAGAAAGTGTGTAGATTTTTTCAGCCTATCCACAATGACCCTTATGGCATCATTACCTGATGGAGAATGAGTAAAACTGATAATGAAATCCATATAAATATATTTCCATTTCTATTAAGAAATAGATGTGTTGTAATAAACCTCCAAGCTTCTGAAATTCAGCCTTGACAAGGTTATAACATTCACACTTTGACACAAACTTGATAGCATCCTTCTTCATCCCTAGCCCCCAAAAGTGACTTCTCATATCCTTATACATTTTGTTATTCTCTGAATGGTGAGTGTATTTTGAATGATGAGCCTCCTTTAACAATTTAGATTTTAACTTGGACTCAATAGGTACTCAAATTTTGGGTCCACACTAAATATAGTCATCTGAATCTATATTCAATTATGATCATCTTCCTTTCTTAATAGAAGCAATAAAAAGGGAATAGTCCTTGTTTTTTCCTTGAGCTACTTTGATTTTATAAATTAATGAGCACTCCAAGTTCATCTGATATAGAATGGCATTTGAAGGTAATAGCACCTACAGTTATAACTCCTCCATTTCTCTAAACAATAATGGTGTAGAAGTCAGCAAGTGCAAGCTAGCTATTTTCTTTCTACTCAAAGCATCGACTACAACATTTTCCTTTTCCAAGTGGTAATTGATTGATAAATTATAGTCTTTATATAGTTCCAAACATCTTGATTGTCTTAAATTTATTTATTCTACGTAAAGATACTTTATGCTCTAATGGTCAGTAAACATTTTGCACTATACTCTGTACAAATAGTGTCTCCAAATCTAAAGAGCAAAAACTATTGTCGCTAGTTCTAAATCATAAACTAGATAGTTCTTTTTAAGAACCTTCAATTGTCTAGAAGCAAATGATATAACATGTCCTTATTGCATAAGCACACAACCCAAACCATTCTGTGAGGCATCACTATAAATTTGGTAATCTTATCCTTTTGTGGGTAAGACTAAGATAGGAGCTATTGTTAGACACCCCTTAATCTCTTGGAATGCATTTATCCCATGCGGTTACCATACATAAGGTACACTCTTTTGAGTTATATGGGTGTACAACAATTTGGGAGAATTTTCTTACAAACTTATGGTAGTAACTGGCAATACCCAGGAAACTGTGAATTTTAGTCACTGGAGTAGGCTTGGGGCAATTCTCAGATTGCACTAACTTTGTTATGATCAACTGATATTCATCTTTTACTAATCATATGGCCTAAGAAGGTTACTGATTGCAGCCAAAATTCAAATTTGGAAAATTTGGCATATATTTAGTGTTTCCTTAGAAGTTTTAAAATAGTTTTAATGTCTTCTTCAAGTTTCGTAGTACTTTTAGAATAAATTAGTATATCATCGATGAATACATTGATACATGAATCTAAATATGGCTTCAATATTTGTTTCATTAAGGCCATAAAATAAGATGGGTCATTGGTTAGGCCAAAAGGCATTACTAAAAACTCATAATACCTAGAACAAGTTTTGAATGTAGACTTGGGAATATCTTCTTCCCTTATACGGAGTTGATGGTAACCAAATCTTAGATCAATCTTTGAGAATATTGTGGTACCAGCTAGTTGATCAAAGAGATCATCAATTCTAGGTAGCGGGTACCTATTATTGATAGTTACCTTATTAAGCTTGTGGGAATCTATACATAATCTCAAACTTCCATCTTTCTTATTGATGAATAACACTGGAGCTCCCCATAGAGAACTACTAGGTTGGATAAAACCAATTTTGGATAGCTCTTGAAGTTACTCCTTAAGTTCTTGTAATTTTTTTGGTGCCATCCTATAAAGTGCTTTAGAGATAGGATTCATTCTAGGTATTAGTTCGATTCTAAACTCTACCATTCTGAGGGAGGTAAGCCAAGAAGTTCATCTGGAAACACATTTGAATATTCACAAACAATTTGTGCTTTATTGAGAGTCACAAGTTTATTTTCAGCACTTGATAATACAATTAAGAATGTTGGGTATCCCTTTCAAATCATCGTTTTGTAATTATTTGCAAAATTATATTGGTAACAACTCTTCCTTGACAAACGAATGAAAACTTCTTATTTCCTTGAAGCAAATGCACTTTCTTCTTAACATAGTTGATTAATGCTCCATTCAGACTCATCCAATGCAAATCTAGAATTATATCAAAGGTAATAATGGGTAGGACAATTTATTTGGACTTCCATAAACTTCTATTTCTTTCTAGTTCACACATACAATAGTTATTTATATCTAAGAAATCTTTTGATGGAAAGTTTTTTTTAAGAGTGGATGACAATTTCTTAATAGGTAAAGCAAGTTTCTTAATTATACTCAAAGCAATGTAAGAATGTGTAGCTCCAAAATAAAGGAGAATTGTGCAAGAATTTGAAAATAATAAAATGGTACCTATCACAACATCAGGTTCTTCCCTTGCTTCTACTTGGGTCATACTAAAGATTTTGACTTACGTTATTCAATTCTTGGTACCACTGCTTGTGTCAATATTGCTTCCTCTGTTGGCCTGGGTTTTGTTCTGCTCCTCAACAATTTTTTTACCATTATTAGGAATCTGATGTCCAATTATTGTATATGTAGGACGACAGAATTTTGCTATATGATTTCATCTTCCATAATGATGACATTGAACCATTGCAGTAAAACACCTATATGTAGACTGAAATATGTAACAAAGGTAGTGTTATTTTCAGGACCATGGGCAATGTTGACCTAAATATTAAGAAGTCTCCCTTGAAACATAATGTTGAACAAGTATGGAACAGGATGGGGCATGCCTGCCCTCTTGAATTTTTGGCATGATTGATTTTCTTGTGCCTCCATTAACTTAGCCTTCTCCATCAGTTGAGCGAATTCAAATTTCTTGAAAGGTATGAGAATGTGCTAAAATGAGTCACTTGAGCCACTAAGGAACAAATGGTATCTGACATCTTCTGAGGTTACTATCTCTAGTGTAAAACTTGCTAGGCAGGTAAACTCCACTTTGTATTTAGTCATTGTATGGCCTCCATAATTTAAATTGAGTAGTTGCTTCCTCATTTATGGACAAGCAAATTCAGGCACATACTTTCCAGGGAATGCCTTATGTAGTGATTCTTGTAGTTTTCCGCTATTTCTCAATGAAGTTGATGAGAAGATACTTAGCTAATGCTACTTTTTGTTTATCGACACTCCTCACACATTTGAATTCCTTTTCAATCCTTTGAATCCATTCTTCAACTTGGGAAGGAATTTTGGTTCCACCAAACCTTGGGAGTTACAATCTGAGAAAGGGCTTCATTTCTATTTTTATGTCCCTAACTTGAATTAGTGCAGGGCAACAATACTTGAGTTTGATGTTTGCTTACAAATTGAGCCATCATGCTCATAAATTCCAACGTTTGAGTTTCCTCGTCATGATTGAATGAATAGAACATCTCGTGATGAGGTGAGGCCAGATCATTAGTGCTCAAAGTTGTCTAACGACCTCTATCATATGGGGAAGTGTTAATAATTTATTTGCGGTGATCCATTTACTTGAGATTATAAGGTTTTTACCAATAAGAATCATATAATTAATGTTTTTACTACTAAATTGTTACCTTTAATCTATAATCATTTATTTTTGTTGGTCCTGGCTATGCTTGAATTACCACATAAATTTTTCCAACATTGCTCTAATAGCAATTATAACGACCCAAAGATTGGAGTTGGGTGATTTCAAGTAATAATTAAAGAATAAATATTTATCACAAAAATTACTTAATAAAAGAATATCCATATATCATAGAGCCAGAAATTTAAATTAAATTTATACAAATTATCTTAACTTAAATAAATATAAAATAATATAAAATTCAAATAATAAGTCTCCACCTCACACTTAATAATTTAATCCAATAGCTGAAATTTAGCATGCTTAATCAACAATTAATTAGGAACAACTTTTATTTATACATCAATAACTAAAATGTCATTTTTAGCTTCATTTAGATATCCAAAAATCACTAAGAATCTTAATCACGTCACCTAACATTTTATAATTTTCACCCCAACTTTGTAGTGTTAACCAAAACTTTTATATTATAATTTTTTTAGGTTTTTAAATAGTAAATTAATGTAATAAGAGATATAGTAATTAATTTAACAATATATAGGAGCAGCATCATTTGACTTAATATGCAATAAGTAATGGCATTTGGTTCACATTCTTTTTATATTAGTTTATAACTTAACCTGCAAAGAATAACAGTATTTAGTTTAGCATTTATATATAAAAGAAATAATAATCACTTAAACTGAATTCTAGCACAGTATTTGTTTCTTACAATGTATTTAATGATAAAAGTTAATTTAATTCAAATAATGTAAAGGATAGTATTAGATCCCACATAATCCATTGATTCTTTCATTATATAATTGGCCACATATGATTTTAATAAAAGAAGTGACATCATTTGATCCCATATGATCTTATTGATCTCACCTTAGAATAAAAGACAATATTTGATTGATCATTTGTTCTTACTTTAGAATAAAAGACAGCATAATTTTCATTTACAAGATATGGCAGCACTTAATCACATTTGATTTCATTTTAGAATAAAAAGGCAGCATTTGATCACATTTAATCATATATAAAAGATGGCAGCATTGAATCTTATATGATATATGGCAACATTTGATCTCACTTTAGAATGAAAGGCAACATATGATTTCATTTAAAAGATGTGGCAGCACTTAAACACATTTGATTACAGCATTTGATCACCATAAGTTAATTGACAGCATTTGATCACATTAAATTAACTAACATTATTTGATCATATATATTTACTAACAGCATTTGATTCACATTGTAAAGTATTGCAAGCATTAATTCAGCTTTATAAAGAACAACTAAAATTTAAAAGTCTAAGAGGATAGAAGTTTGAAATATTTATATTATCAACAATAGCATCTATAGTGTCAATAACTAATTATCTAGTCTCACCATCCTTTAATTTAGATATGACAGTAGCAAGAGATTACTAAACATAAAGGTTGCATAATACAAAGATTTATATAGCAATTGAATCCTTTATCAAGGTACCTAACTAAATTAAGTGTTTGATATTTATAACACAAAACATATCAAAGTTAGATGTTAAGCAATTGATAAGGTAGATGAAAATAAGTCAACTATATGCACAGCTTAAACTGAAATAAAAGTTATTCTAAAACAGTATTCTCGCAAAAGTTATTATACAATAAAATAAGAAGCATAGTAAATATATTATAATAAGGTAAGTTGCAGCATAAGGCAGAAAGACATACAATATTTGCATTCCCATAATCATTAGATGAAAGAGATTTTGAAGTTGTAGGAGAAGTAGGCTAACAAACTATTTATAAGTATAAAATTAGCAGCATATGACTTGAACTCGAACAACATGTATGACTCAAGAATTTCATAAGCTTTGATAATTATAACGACATGTTAAAGAGATAAAGAAAATAATGTCTTCTATTACATAATTTTAAATTAAGACCTTTCTTATTAAATACAAATGAAAAGTAAGCAATTATTTTAAAGAGAAAGATGGTACAAAATGCATTAAAGCGAATATAGGACAAGCTATAAGGCAATATTAGAATTAATTTTTACTCGGTTAAGCCTTTAAATGAGAAATATAGTTCATCTTCTATTAAATTCTCAATGATTAAGCCGACTACAATATCAATCATCAAAAGAATTCAAAATTTTATGTTTACAATAATATTTTCAATAGCCGAATCGGATGTTTCAACTAGTGCTATGATTTGATGTTATCTAAGGTTCCTTTTCTTCACGCCTTTGCAAAATTATTATTTGGAATGAAATATTTTAGAAAAATAAATAAATAAATATTTCAAAATTGGAGAATAATGTAGAAAATTTATTTTCATTTTTCTTTTATAGTGATTCTTTGTCTATATTTTGCATCTATAGCTGAGATTATCTTTACTAGTTTCTCTGACAATAGAAAGATCTTTGGTTGTAACCTTTTTTACACAATTTGGCAATTCATACAAACCTATACTTTAATATTTACAAAATTACCAGCATCAACTTATCTTGAATGAAAATCTAATTCACTTGCAATGATTAAGATCAAAGCTTGGTGATTGCTTTGAATGCATTAGATATGTAATTAAGAAAGATTCAGGTGGCATACATGCAATTATCCTGGCATAGAAAATTCTAATATATATACTTGACCCTCAAGCTTTCATATTTCGTTTGAAACTTACCGATCTATATCACCTTACTGCAAAAATGTTTGCTTTCTAAACGTTAATATTTGAACTCAATTATTGTTGGAAGAAGCAAGGGAACGTTGAGAAATTTGACTGTGACCCAACGATGTCTCCTATAGTATTATTCTGAGTAACATAACTATATAGTATTGTATTCTACAAGGATTAATGAGCTACATGATTAGGAAATCATTGTAAGTGGAATGATGAATACTTTAAAATAATCATCTAAGATATAGCATTTGAAATATTATAGTAAGGTAGTTAAAAGCAAAACAAAACTTATAGATAGTTCAACAACTCTAATTAATCATACATACAGGTTCTCTTTTATAAGGAATCACATATGCCCCTTAATAATAACTTTATTAATGTTAACAAAAATCATATAATAAAATTCTCACATATAGGCTTTCATGATCTCTATTATCAATTTAATGAGTCATGATTTATGACCCATAAATCATCTTATCTTTATCGACCTTAACGGGGCTGACTGAAATCTGAACCTTTACATTCATAACTCGCAAAGAAGAAGGCTTGATTGA
This sequence comes from Gastrodia elata, assembly GCA_016760335.1. Lineage (NCBI taxonomy): Eukaryota > Viridiplantae > Streptophyta > Magnoliopsida > Asparagales > Orchidaceae > Gastrodia > Gastrodia elata. Next base: position 102,444 of record JACERR010000040.1, on the reverse strand, counting down.
ATGAGGTACACTCAATCCTATTATTTCTGATTATTCATATGCTTTTAAAAAGAAAAGATCAGAGACTGAAAATTTTAGAATGAGGATAGTACTAGTAGGCATCACAGATTTTTTTATAAAGGATTTATGGTTATTGCTAAAATGCATTTCCACGAATGGATGGATGAACTCCGTTTGAATTCAACTGAGCTCGTTTGAAACCAAAATAAATTCACAAATTGAGGAGTAACTATATACACAAATTAACAATAAGTATGTATAGAAAGAATCAATTTAAAAATTATCTAAATAAAATTAAATGTTTCAGAAATAGAAATAGACTTTAAGAAGACTTAACCTTAATTAGGTTTAGATAAATCTAGTTGTAAAATCTCCAATGAAGAAGTAGTTTAAATGAGATGGATTTAACATACCATAAACGCATCTAAGGGAAAAAAGATGGAGATGTATAGTACCTTGTATAGGAAGTTGATGAAATAGAGCTAGGGTTTAGTTCTCCTCTTTATGGCAGTAGATTCTCCTTCTAGTCGCAAATTCCAGGCTAGGAGTCCAAACAAAACAGTAAGCGTTAGGGAAAGGATTAGGGCTTCTGGAGTTTGATCGCAGATTGGACCATTGTTCTTCTGGAAGTTAGGGCTCACCGAAAATAACACCTAGCTCTATCACACGCTACTTCTTCTGCTCTTGCCTTCGCCTTTTGGTAATAAAAAAAAAATCTCCCCCGAAAAAGAAGTGTCTAAGGAGCTTAGATGGAGAAGGAGGAGGCCAGCTATGTGTTTCTCGATGATCATGGCACGACCACAGTCGCCGCAGGTACACGACTTGGAGCGGACAGAGCGGCATACTCTAAATGTCGTTCGCCATTGGATCTTTGAGGTCATGCCAACTAGTTGATCAAACCGTGCCGCTCAAATCCTTTAGGACCGTTTAATCACATTGGATCGACATTAATAGCGGGTGATTAAATCTGCAACCGTCCATCATCTAATTAATATTTGATAGTTGTGATTACATGAATTTGGTGTGCCATGTTCTAACCAGAACAGCGGATTTCTGCGTTTACTAATATATGACCGTTTGAAATTTATTAGTTATAGATGTATCATGTTAATTTAAATGAAATTTTAAGGTATCAATTCATCCTTTTTATTTAATCAAAGCTAAATATCTAAATAGTCAGAAAATTCTAAATTTTCTTTCACCCATACCTAATTGAGGGGTGAGGAACAAAAAAAAAAATGATCGAATTTTTTGATCGGAGATATATTTAATTTACCTAATTTCTTGGGTATTAAAATATTGTCAAAAAGTTTGACAACCCCCAAGCACTTCCAATATATCACCCATAGCTAATTTGGGTGTGGTGAGTCTAATGGCAAACTCCATTTTTAATTTTGATGTCTAAGTAAATTAGATATTTTCAGAATTACGGAAAACCAGGAAATGGAATGTGAAATTATCAAATGATCTCCAAATCATACGAAATTTGAGATGGAGACTCCTAACACTATTATAAGAGTAATGAAATAAGTTTAGAGTCAATTAGGTCACTAATTAATATGTAATAACATTATGCTTGTTACATATACACCCACAATATATACACAAACTTAGTGTATATATACTAACACAGCTATATATAAATATTACAAATATTATACACCCACATAATATATACAAATATATATATGCACCCTATACTTGTATATATATATATACACCTATCTTATAAATTGTGTGTATAATATATCCCGTATATATAAGTATCTATGTGTATATATGTATATAGGGTGTATACTTTGTCTATTTTGTGTATGTGGGTGTGTACGGCGCGTACCTATAAATTATACTGATATATATTAAATATATATACATAATTATAGTATATAGACTCATGAGTGTATGTGGGTGTATGTATAGTACTCACCCATATATATATATATATATATTATATATATATATATATATATATATATATATAATATATATATATATATATATATATATATATATATATATATATATATATGTATTTGAACTTATGACATGGGATAATATATTCTAAGCCTCAACTATTAGGCAGAAATATTATTCACGTATATGTGTGTGTAATAACCCTAGGTTGTTACCCTATTAAGTTTTAGCATAATTGAGCAATTATTTTGATTCCATTACTTTTAGAATACTAGATAAATCATATCCTGAAAATTTGAAGTACATAGGACTTCTCTAAGTCCAAAATAATATTTTGATCAGTCTAGATATCCTAGATTAGACTTAAATATTTTGATCTCAAAATTAAATTCTGATTGTACTTTGAATTCCTCACCCCCAAATTAGCTATGGGTGAAAATTTGGTGCAATTTGAAGATCATTTAGGCCATAATTCAATTTAATTTAAAATAGTCTAATTGCACAAAAGGGTTCCTAACATTTCAAATTACAATTATACCTTTTTACCTGATTAGACGGTCAGATCCGCTGTGCGGACCGCGAGCGATCCGCTGCGGAACCCGGGGCACGTGACAGCGGAGTCCCACACATCTAGTCGTTCCGCCTTTTTATCCAACGGTCGAGATGTGATCCCGCGGAACCACGAATTGACCATTGGATCTACCCGACATATCCTACAGCCTGGATCGCTCCCGCGATCGGCCGTTAAGATCCGAGCGATCCGAGGCCGTTCCGCCATCTGATCGATAGATCAGACGGCATCCGAAGGTCCTGCGACTGTGGACCTTCGTCTTCCTCTCGCGCTGTGCCCGACAGAAGGAATCTGGCGGATTCCAGGCAGCCAGGTCCTGTCCCCCACTCACGCATTCCACCTCGGCATGCTGTTAGGATCCCTCCCGTAATGGATTGAAGCTCCGATCGGGCCTCGTGACCCGGCCAAGCTCGAATAGGAAATTCGAGAGCTCGGCCATGGCCCGACTTCTTGGGTCCTCTCCACCCCAAGCCCAGCCCTCCAGTAGCTTCCCTAAGCTCACCTGAGGCTATTAATAGCCTCAGGAATCCCTCCTCTGTCCCTTTGCTGCTCAAATTCCCCTTAAATTGCCACTGCCTTCCCTCTTGCCATTACTAAACTCCAGAGATCGAGAAGGCAATCTAGTAGCTTCTAAACAGCTGATAGTAGGCTCTCTTGGTGTTCAAGACCCTTTGCAGCGTCTAGAAGTGCAGCCAATGATAGCCGAGCCCTCAGACGATCACCCCCGAGCTCGCCGAGAATTCAGGGTACTCCCATTTGCTGGTTTCGAGCCTATGAGGCTCGAACCTTCTTCCTTTTGATGTGTATGCATTGTATTGTTGTCCCGAACCCAATGGTATCGAGATTAAGATCTAGGGTCAGCCCCGATCGATCGAATTGATCGATCGGGTTAATAGCTCCTTAAGGATCGCCTCGGTCGCGTAAGGACCCGACGATCCAGACCATCACCGACCCTCAGACCATAGGGCATCGATCCTCCTCACCTCCCTGATGGTTGTAGGGATCGAGCCCGGGGTTTGGCGTGGCCTCTGAGTGGATAATGGTCTCCCCACAGTAGCTCCGAGGAGGAGCCCTCGAGTGAGTAAGGTCGGGCCGATCCAGACCGTCTCACAGAGGGCTCTGGTTCCGGTCGGTGCGTCTGATCATGGTGATCGTGTATGCGATCAAATGCTGGTGTCCTGCCGGTGGTAGGAGGCACCGAAATTTGGAGATTAGGGTTCCCCTAATGGCTCTCCATCGGGACGAATTGCACTAGGATGAAGGTCCTATGCGGGTCGGGTCAGCCCGAGGACCCGCGCGTTGCGACAGTCGCGGGTCTTCGGGCCCCGGTCGACCCGCGCGGTTTGGTTAATGGGTCGAGCCCATTTATGAAATATCCGATTAATTGAAATTATTTTCCTTATGGAAAATAATCCAATTAATCAAATCATATGAAAATTTAATTAGAAAAATATAGAATGTATTAATTGAATAATTTTTAATGCACTGATCGAAACCCTATAATATTATATATGAAAATGATTAGCAAAACATCAGGGACCAGAATATAAAATAAAAATTGACATATGATGGTTAGATAGGGTGCCATCAGTTCACTTATGATGAGTAGAAAAGCATGTACTAGGTGGATTATTTTTTTGAGTTCTGTAATTTTAGTTATGCCCATATTTTGTTAAAGTATGATTAATGAAAATTAGGGTTTATACTTATTGGATTTTAGCAAACTTATGCTCTGATTAATTAACCTATTAAGTAGAACTTGTGTGCCAAATTGCAACTAGTTTTAATGGCTGGATTTGTAATTAACTGCTAATCCATTTGAATGGATTTAGGGTTTGATTAGCACTAATTACTTTCTGTTTTTATAAACTTTTCTATTTTTATGCTTCATACAAGTAGGATAAATGTATTGGAAACTTTAGATATTAATCCATAATGTATTAATTTGGACAAAACAAATTTGAGATCTTAACCTCCTTAATTAACTTAAGAAATCTTAAGACTTTGATCAAGCTTTTAAGACTTGATCTAGGTCTAAGGTTACCACCAATAATACTTGAATAATCCACTAATTTGACATTGATCTTTAAACACACACTTGATTTTACTTAATATATGATAAGGGATCAAACCTTAATCTACTTAAAAAAGATCCAAATCCTTAAAACTTGACTTAATTGATTGATTATAAGATAATGAATTTGACATTTTCCAATAATGCATCTAATTTGATATTGACTCTAAACATTAAACTTAGGACATGATAAGGTTGACAATAACTATATGTGATTTCCTAATCTGAATCAAGACCTTAATATCCCTAATTTCTCCTAAGTAAGAGGATTAGCATAAGAGGTTAATAAAATCATCTTGATTAAATAATTGATCTAAAATGTTAATACCATCTTCTTATTTAAATCTCATAATCTTAGATTAAGTTTGTGATCACGTGACTTGATCATCTGATCTGATCATTCTAAACCTAATTATGAAATGGAACCCAATATATTAATATCAGAAGTTAGAATAAGGAGTCTTAAGCATCTCTTCATAAGATCATTCTGAAACATTAAAAGACCTAAATTCATATACTTTAAGGTAGGAGACCTTGTATGACTCTTTGAGGTAGAAACTTAGAAGATCCCATAACCTTAGAGATTGATCTTATCCCCTCGTGATAGAAATCACTTAAGACATTAGGAAGATACTTCTCCTTGTGGTAGAATCCATATTAAGTGATCTTTGATCACCATTTTGTGAAACCTTGTACAGGACTTACCCATTAGCTTAGGCCTTGGTAGTCTTGATAATTCATTACTTTATTAAGTAGACTTGATTGAACCTTGATCATTGGGTGGTGTAATATAGTGTACCCATACTACTGGTTCCCAATAGTATTCAGGATTGGTTGATTCACTCTAATAGGGACTTATGAGCGGGTGCTACCCTAAGGGATTAGATGAATACAGTCCTGTTAGAATAAATCATTCAAACCTAAGAGTGTATTAAATGGGTATTCATTCCTTAGTTTGATTCAAATTCAATTTGCCAACGGGCAATGCCTCCCAGAGAAGATCGCTTGAATATGTATGGCTCAACCAAACTAAGTAACTGAAGTTACCTCCTTTGAAACACTAGGTGTAATTGTGAGTGGGGGCATCTTAATAACTTAGCTTGAGATATAAATTGCCAACAGGTGATGCCTCTTATCGAAGAATCACTTCGTTATGGTGCTTAATCAAACTAAGTGATGAGAATTACCTTCCTTGCAAGGACACTAAGTATGTGTATACCATCATTCTACATAATAGTCCTTAATTAAATCTGCAACTTTAACTACTTATCGATCTAGAAGTTAGGTGTCGAAAATCCTTTTAGTAGGATTCTATACAGTAGAGACTTAGAATTCATTATCAGCATTCCAAATTGTTTATAGATTTTCTGGGTTTTTACTCATATAGAATTGAATCATGTGCATAAGCATGAGCATGGACTTGTGATGTAGGATAGGGGGTGATGACTACAAGAATAGAGTCGTAGTGTCGTGTTGTGCGAGGTAATCCTAGTATAAAATCCATACTTATGTATTTCCAAGGTTTATGAGGAATAGGAAGAGAGTATATAGTCCAGAATTATTATGCTTTCCCTTTGCAAGTTGGCATACACGACATCGAGAAACTATACGAGCAACATCTCTCTTTAGACTAGGCCAATAAAATCGATCTTGAATCATTGCAATAGTTTTGTCACGCCCAAAATGTCCTGCAATTCCCACTGCATGTAGCTCGTCAATGAGAAAAATACAAAGAGATGAATCAGGAATGCAAAGACGAGTGCCATAAAAAAGATATCCATCTTGAAATTGGTAATTTGGAATCAATAACTCGCCCCCTTTTCAGATATGAAGAATAAATTTGACTAAAATCTTTACATGTAGAGTAATCAGAAATTATTTTATCAAACCCAATTACTTTACTTTCATTGTATGTAAAAGGAGAAAACATGCGACTGAAAGCATCTGCGACTTTATTCTCAATATACATTGTGCGAACCGTGCGCGATCCACTGCGGAGCCCGAGCATGCGACAGCGGAGTCCTGCACATCTAGTCGTTCCGCCTTTTTATCCAACGGTCGAGATATGATCCCGCGGAACCACGGATTGACCATTGGATCTACCCGACATATCCTACAGCCTGGATCGCTCCCGCGATCGGCCGTTAGGATCCGAGCCATTCCGCCATCTGATCGATAGATCGGACGGCATCCGAAGGTCCCGCGACTGTGGACATTCGTCTTCCTCTCACCCGCACCAGACAGAAGGAATCTGGCGGATTCTAGGTAGCCAAGTCCTATCCCCTACTCCTGCGTCCACCTCAGCATGCCGTTAGGATCCCCCTGTAATGGATTGAATCCCTTATCAGGCCTCGTGACCCGGCCGAGCTCGAATTGGAAATTCGAGAGCTCAGTCATGGCCCGCCTTCTCGGTCCTCTCCAGCCCCAAGCCAACCCTCCAGAAGCTTCCCTAAGCTCGCCTGAGGCTATAAATAGCCTCAGGAATCCCTCCTTTGTCCCTTTGCCGCTCAAATTCCCTCGAATTTCCACTGCCTTCCCTCTATCAATTGCTGAACTCCAGAGCTCGAGAAGGCAATTCAGTAGCTTCTGAACCGCTGATAGTAGGCTCTCCTGGTGTTCAGGACCCTTAGTAGCATCTGGAAAGTGCAGCCAAGGCCCCGTCAAGCCCTCATACCTCTCCCGAGAATCCAGTACTCCCATTTGCTGGTTTCGAGCCAATGAGGCTCGAACCTTCTTCCTTTTGATGCGTATGCGTTTGTATTTTCATTCCGAACCCAATGGTATCGAGATTAAGATCTAGGTCAGCCCCGATCGATCGAATTGATCGATCGGGTTAAAGCTCCTTAAGGATCGCCTCGGTCGCGTAAGGACCCGACGATCCAGACCATTCCCAGACCCTCAAACCATAGGGCATCGATCCTCCTCACCTCCCTGATGGTGTAGGGATCGAGCCCGGGGTTTGACGTGGCCTCTGAGTGGATAATTGTCTCCCCACAGTAGCTCCGATGGAGGAGCCCTCGGGTGAGTAAGGTCCGGCCGATCCGGACCGTCTCACAGAGGGCTTATGGTTCCGTTCGGTGCGTCCTGATCATGGTGATCGTGTAGCGATCAAATGCTGGTCCTGCCGTGGTCAGGAGGCATCGGAATTTGGAGCTTATGGTTCCCCTAATTAGCCTCTCCATCGGGACGAATGCACTAGGATGAAGGTCCTGTGCGGGTCGGGTCAGCCAGTGACCCGCGCGTTGCGACAGTCGCGGTCTTCGGGCCCCGATCGATCCGCTCGGTTTGGTTAATGGGTCGAGCCCATTTATTAAATATCCGATTAATTGGAATTATTTTCCTTAAGGAAAATAATCCAATTAATCAAATCATATGAAAATTTAATTAGAAAAATATAGAATGTATTAATTGAATAACTTTTAATGCACTGGTCGAAACCCTATAATATTATATATGAAAATGATAGCAAAACATCAGGGATCAGAATATAAAATAAAAATTGACATCTGATGGTTAGATCTATAATTATTAGTTAATTACAATGAGCTTTAATTAGGGTATTTTAGTAGTTTTACATAACCAAATTGCATAATTATGGTGCCATTAGTTCACTTATGATGAGTAGAAAGCATGTACTAGGTAGATTATTTTTTTTGAGTTCTGTAATTTTAGTTATGCCCATATTTTGTTAAAGTATGATTAGTGAAAATTAGGGTTTATACTTATTGAATTTTAGCAAACTTAGGCTCTGATTAATTAACCTATTAAGTAGAACTTGTGTGCCAAATTGCAACTAGTTTTAATGGCTAGATCTGTAATTAACTGCTAATCCATTTGAATGGATTTAGGGTTTGATTAGCACTAATTACTTTCTGTTTTTATAAACTTTTCTATTTTTATGCTTCATACAAGTAGGATAAATGTATTGGAAATTTTAGATATTAATCCATAATGTATAATTTGGACAAAACAAAATTTGAGATCTTAACCTCCTTAATTAACTTAAGAAATCTTAAGACTTGGATCAAGCTTTTAAGACTTGATCTAGGTCTGAGGTTGTCACCAATAATACATGAATAATCCACTAATTTGGCATTGATCTTTAAACACACACTTGATTTTACTTAATACATGAGAAGGGATCAAACCCTAATCTAACTAAGAAAGATTCAAATCCTTAAAACTTGACTTAATTAATTTGATTATAAGATAATGAATTTGACATTTTCCAATAATGCATCTAATTTGATATTGACTCTAAACATTAAACTTGGACATGATAAGGTTGACAATAACTATATGTGATTTCCTAATCTGAATCAAGACCTTAATATCCCTGATTTTCTCCTAAGTAAGAGGATTAGCATAAGAGGTTAATAAAATCATCTTGATTAAATAATTGATCAAAATGTTAATACCATCTTCTTATTTAAATCCCATAATCTTAGATTAAGTTGTGATCATATGACATGATCATCTGATCTGATCATTCTAAACCTAATTATGAAATGGAACCCAATATATTAATATCAGAAGTTAGAATAAGGAGTCTTAAGCATCTCTTCATAAGATCATTCTGAAACATTAAAAGACCTAAATTCATATACTTTAAGGTAGGAGACCTTGTATGACTCTTTGAGGTAGAAACTTAGAAGATCCCATAACCTTAGAGATTGATCTTATCCCCTCGTGATAGAAATCACTTAAGACATTAGGAAGATACTTCTCCTTGTGGTAGAATCCATATTAAGTGATCTTTGATCACCATTTTGTGAAACCTTGTACAGGACTTACCCATTAGCTTAGGCCTTGGTAGTCTTGATAATTCATTACTTTATTAAGTAGACTTGATTGAACCTTGATCATTAGGTGGTGTAATATAGTGTACCCATACTACTGGTTCCCAATAGTATTCAGGATTGGTTGATTCACTCTAATAGGGACTTATGAGCGGGTGCTACCCTAAGGGATTAGATGAATACAGTCCTGTTAGAATAAATCATTCAAACCTAAGAGTGTATTAAATGGGTATTCATTCCTTAGTTTGATTCAAATTCAATTTGCCAACGGGCAATGCCTCCCAGAGAAGATCGCTTGAATATGTATGGCTCAACCAAACTAAGTAACTGAAGTTACCTCCTTTGAAACACTAGGTGTAATTGTGAGTGGGGCATCTTAATAACTTAGCTTGAGATATAAATTGTCAACGGGTGATGCCTCTTATCGAAGATCACTTCGTTAGGGTGGCTTAATCAAACTAAGTGATGAGAATTACCTTCCTTGCAAGGACACTAAGTATGTGTATACCATCATTCTACCTAATAGTCCTTAATTAAATCTGCAACTTTAACTACTTATCGATCTAGAAGTTAGGTGTCAGAATCCTTTTAGTAGGATTCTGTACAGTGGAGACTTAGAATTCATTATCAGCATTCCAAATCGTTTATGGATTTTCTGGGTTTTTACTCATATAGAATTGAATCATGTGCATAAGCATGAGCATGGACTTGTGATGTAGGATGGGGGGTGATGACTACAAGAATAGAGTCGTAGTGTCGTGTTGTGCGAGGTAATCTTAGTATAAAATCCATACTTATGTATTCCCAAGGTTTATGAGGAATAGGAAGAGGAGTATATAGTCCATAATTATTATGCTTTCTCTTTGCAAGTTGGCATACACGACATCGAGAAACTATACGAGCAACATCTCTCTTTAGACTAGGCCAATAAATCGATCTTGAATCATTGCAATAGTTTTGTCACGCCCAAAATGTCCTGCAATTCCTACTGCATGTAGCTCGTCAATGAGAAAAATACAAAGAGATGAATCAGGAATGCAAAGACGAGTGCCATAAAAAATATATCCATCTTGAAATTGGTAATTTGAATCAATAACTCGAAATTTGACTAAAATCTTTGCATGTAGAGTAATCAGAAATTATTTTATCAAACCCAGTTACTTTTACTTTCATTGTATGTAAAAGGAGAAACATGCGACTCAAAGCATCTGCGACTTTATTCTCAATACCGGCCTTATGCTTTAAAACAAAAGTGTATTCCTGCAAATATTGAACCCATTTAGCATGACGAGCACTTAACTTTTTTTGAGAGTTTAAGTATTTAAGGGATTCATGATCAGAGTAGAGAACAAATTCACGAGATAAAAGATAATGTCTCCAGTACCGTAGAGTTTGAACGACTGCATAAAACTCACGATCATATGTGAAATATTTTTGGCGGGCATCATTTAACTTCTCACTGAAAAAGGCTATCTGATGGCCTTCTTGTTTAAGCACTCCACCTATTCCTACCCCAGAAGCATCACATGAAACTTCAAAAACTTTATCAAAGTCTGGCAACTTCAATATTGGTGGACTAGTGAGACGCTCTTTTATTTCTGTAAAAGCCTTAGTTGCTGCAGGAGTCCATTTAAAATTACCTTTTTTTAGGCATTGTGTGATAGGTGCCATGATGGTACTAAATCCACGAATAAACCTTCTATAAAATGTGGCCAACCCATGAAAACTCCTAACATCATGAATGGACTTTGGTGTATGTCATTCTTTAATTACTTTTATCTTTTCAGGATCAGCTAAGACTCTATAGTTTGAAACAACAAATCCTAAAAATATGACAGATGAAGTCATGAAAGAGCATTTCTTCATATGAATATAAAATTTTTCTCGATAAAGTGTTTCAAATACTTTTCTTAAATGACTTAGATGTTCTTCTTGGGTCTTGCTAAATATTAAATATCATCAAAATACACAACTAAAAAGACCCCAATATAAGGTTGAAGTATATGTGTCATGATGCGCATAAATGTACTAGGAGCATTAGTTAAACCAAAAAGCATAACTAACCATTCATAAAGGCCATTTTGTGTTTTAAAAGCAATCTTCCATTCATCACCATCACGCATTTTAATTTGATGATATCCACTTCGAAGATCAATCTTTGAAAATATTACAGATCTAGTCATCATATCAAGCATGTCATCCAACCTTGGAATAGGAAATCGATACTTAATGGTGATCTTATTAATTGCCCTACTATCAATACACATGCGCCAAGTTCCATCTTTCTTAGGTGTAAGAAGTGCTGGAACTGCACAAGGGGACAAGCTCTCACGAATGAATCCTTTGTGTAATAAATCATCAACTTGGCGCTTAAGTTCAGCATGCTCAATTGGATTCATTCGATAGTGTGGCAAGTTGGGCAAGGTAGATCCAGGTACCAAATCGATAGCATGTTGTATGTTTCTTAATGGGGGTAGTTCACTAGGAAGTTCTTCAGGACATAAGTCATGAAATTCAGTCAAGAGTTGAGTGACTTCATAAGATTGGGTTGAATTTTCATTCCCTTTTAAAGATTCCATAACAATAAGAGCATAGACAATATTATTTTCACTAGAATGCTCAAACTCTTGCTTACTAATTATAGTTAAAGGTCGCTTCTCTATTGGTGAAGAAGAGTCTCTTGGATTCTCAATCAAAAGTTCCTTTGGCTTTGCCGGGTTTAAGATAATTTTCTTTCCACCAAACATAAAGACGTAAGTATTAGCTCATCCAAAGTGAGTAACGTCTAAGTCATATAGCCAAGGTCTCCCTAAAAGTACATGTGCAACGTCCATAGGGAGAACATCACACCAAATGCGATCAGAATAGGTTGCTAAGTTGAGGGGAACAAGACATCTTTGGGTAATAGAGATACTAGTCTTATCTACCCATGCAACCTTATATGGTTGTGGATGAGGCTCCGGGCTTAGTTTCATTCTTACTAATGCACTAGCTGAGACCACATTCATGCAGCTACCACTATCAATTATAAGTTTACAAGACTTATCTCCACTTTTAAAGTAAGTGTGAAAGATATTTGTTCGTTTCCAATCTGTAGTGGTTTGGGGGGTAGTTAAGACACAATGAACTACTGTTAAATGTTGATTAATTAAAGCTTCATCAGCATCACTAGCATCTTCACATGGATCACACACAACATCATTATCTTGTTGATCATCTTGTACTTCTGGATCGATGGAATCTATATGAAGATTTCTATGTGGACAATTATTTGCATAATGTCCCATCTTTCCACAAGTAAAGCATGTGATATTTGATTTAGCATTTGAATTTCTAGATATGGGTTTTACTCTTTGATCATTTGGTACTTTAGGAACAGATGGTGGTGGTTAATTTGGCTTAAGAGGTGCACCTTGCACATTGTTAAACTTGCGTTGAGAAATTGGCCTTAAGTATTGTTCTATTTGGAGGGCTCTTTGAAATGCTTCTTCAAGTATATACACCTCTCGAGTCAACATCTCTCGATAAATGTCAGGTCTTAACCCAGCTCGAAACCTAGTTATAGTTCCTCTAGAATCTTCAATAATATCATAGTGAATTAATAACTCATCAAGGCAATTCATATAATCTGCAATACTCATAGATCCTTGCCTAAGAGTTATGAGTTCATCTAAAAGCTGGTCTTGAAATATTGAAGGAAGATATTTTTGCTTCAGCATCTCTTTCATTTCTTCCCAAGATCTTACAAATAATTGGCCTGATTGTTGTTGTTGTCGTTCTTGATTTACCCAGTAAGTTTTAGCATGACCAACAAATTTCATACTAGCAAATCTAACCTGACGATTTCTAGACATTGCCATCCAATCAAAATACTGATCAGTTTCTACAAGCCAATCAGAAAAAATTTTAGGATCAAGATGCCCATCAAAAGTCGGAGGTCTACTCTAACCTTTCTCGTAATGTCTATATCTTGGTCATGTTCAATGCGTCTTGTGGTGGCGTAAAGTTGATCATAACCTCGATAAGGTTCTTCAAATCGTAGATGATTTTGGTTTTGTTTAAGACCTCCTAGTCGACCCAAAGGTGCATTAGCTCTACAAAGAGTTTGAAATAGAATATCTTCTGCCTCAGAATATTCAAATAAATCATTCTATGGAAATGTCAAATTTCTTTGTATTATAAACGTAAGTGGAGAAGAATTTGTGTGCAGATCATAAGGTGTATTTCGCTCACTATTTTCTGGTGGGGCATCTGGTGTCGGGTTAGGTTCCTGAATTGTGTTGTTGTTATTTTTATTTTCTAGGGCCTCCAATCTTCCTCTGAACTCTCTACAAGATTGTTGATAAAAAAGTTAAATCATCGAGCTGCTCTTGCAGATTAAGAAAAATATTCTCACATTTATGATCGAGCATTTGATTTTGATATGGGTGACCACTACGAGTAATCATAGCTATCCGAGTAAATGATGAAATAATCAGCTACGAAATTATAAATCTCTTATCGATTACCCAAAAACTAGATTTATAATGATAAATATGAAAACTTTTTTTTTAATAATTTTAATAAGGTAAATGTGAATAAATTAAAAATAAGAAAAAAAAAATTTTGTTATTATTATTATCTTTTTTTTTGTTTCTTTATTATTATTATTTTTTTTTTGGTGGCTAAGAATGATATAAATTATAATCCTACTAAATTTTAATTAAACTAATGAATCTTTAATATTTATTAAAATAAAAATTATTATGAATTAATATAAAAATGTAGGATTATAAATTCTCTGATATCAATCTGATGTAGGATGGGGGGTGATGACATGTAATATAATCAAATCCACTAATTAATTAACGAAATTAACCTTGCATATTTAAGTTATTAGAAGATATGCGAGTCGCTCATTGATAATAAAGAGAAGTGTTGTAAGCGTTCACAAGTAATGAGAGCTAGGATTAAATGAGCACACTTGTAAGATAGGAGGAAAGAAAATAAAAATAAATGAAGAAGATCTTATGGGAGCCTTATTACCAAATATGCTGCTTACGATAAAGAAGATTAACTTCTACTAGCAGTCCTTCGCCGCAGATCGAACCTTCTTTTCTTGGAAGTCCTTCTCCAAGAATTCCAAACCACACCTCAAGAAGTCCTTCTCTTAAGAATGAAGCTCACATAACATAAAGAAGAAGAGAGTATTTTTTATATCAATTGAAATTCATAATACATATGAGGGTGACCAATTTATAGTCATAAGATACATACCAAATAACCATAAAAACCCTTAACCAACCTCTCATGAAGGACTAAAGTCTCCTTTCCTCTAAAAGACCAAAAAAAACATATACTTACTCTCTTATGAAGGACTAAAATGTCCTTTCACACATATGACCAAATAAACCATAAACCAACTCTCTCATGAAGGACTAAAGTATCCTTTTACAAAAAAACTCACATGACAATATATGGGCTAGGATAAAGGCCCATTTATGGAACAAATACAAAAGCCCATAGGACTCAAAATAGAAAAATAAAATATGATACTATTAACCTAATTTATGATCTGGCACATCGATGATGATTTCGTTGATGCCCTGCATGACTTGAAGCATTATTTCAGTAGTAACGCATGAGTATCAGTGATGAAGCATAAGTTATGGAATGTTACATACACATACTGGAAAATTTTGGGGTGCATCTATATCACCATACTGTATTCCTAACTGGGTGTATGTTTATATTGGACTGTACTACTCATAGTTTTTCAGTGATAATTCAGTGATATATCCATGGCATATGTAGTGTGGCATACTTGGGTGCATCATTTTAGTGGCATATGGTATAACATTCGGCATTTCTTTCATCCTGATTTCTGAGTGTTCGATACTTCCTTTACTTTCAGTTTTCATTTGTGTGACCGTTTTACTTACTTAGCCTTTACTGTCTTACTTACTTAGCTGTTACAGTTTCTCTTTACTTAGTTCTTTTCCCTAGTTTTTCCTATAGTTTTTCTTTACTATACTTTTTGCCTGTATTTAGCTTTATTTCTGTATACTTAGTTGTGATGTGTTAGACTTCTTATCTAACACGGGGTACTTTTGGGATCTGGCAATTTGCTAGATCCGGAGCAGCTTGTAGAGACAGGGCAGGAGAACACATAAGAGATCCATGGGGAGTACGTGGAGCCTTAGTAGATCGGACATCTACCTTTACTTTCAGCTCTATTTCAGTACTATAGTAGACCTTATTTACTTCTACATTTAAATCAGGCTGTAATAAATTCTGGATGTATCTTTTACTTTCTTTTTTAGAGACGAATGTTTACAACTGCTTGTGATGAATATATTGTGGATGTATTGCTTTTAGCTTTTGCACTCTGTTATACTACTATACTTAGTATTATGATGTGACTGGCATACTGGAAATACGGATAAATTGATGATATATAATGGATCCTTACTCATTCTTTAAATCCAATATACGTGTTAGGTTAATACTTAAGGTAAGTATTCTACTCTTATCTGAAGTATTGGCTCTCGATCCTACTATTAGGATCGAGTCAGCAGCCTTCAGTATGGCTCAGTCTTAGACCCGCCTATTTAGGAAGATGGGTTTTGCTTGTATACCCATCCTCCCGAGAAGCGCACTGCTCCGCCGCAGGATGTACACATTTTCTTGTCTTTTGCGGCGGCGACGGAGCGGAGCGCTACAGTATGTGTGTGTCTATATATATATATGTGTGTGTGTGTGTGTGTGTGTGTGTGTGTGTGTGTGTGTGTGTGTGTGTGTGTGTAGACACAATAAAATATATATCACACACCAACAAGTATATGGGTGTATGTATGTTATATATATGTACACAAATATGGAGTGTGTATATAAATATATACAGTACATGGGTGTATTTATATAAGTATATTGGGTGCATATATACCTACACATGTACACCCATCTTAGTATTATATAATATACACACTTGTATATACTATGACGCACCCACTAAATGTCTTTGTGTGGCGACTTGTGTCACGACAAGGTGAGTTGGGGTGGTCGTCACTTGGCAAGCCCCTCACTTATCATTAGATTATGGTATAATTCATATTCCACTAATAAGGGAAGGATGTACACTTATGAAGCAGCAGAATCAATCACTAAATATATACATATCAATCAGAGTGTGGAAGCAAGAAAAGAATGAGTTTACATTCATTACACTATAATGTATAAAATAAGAAATGTGCAACTCAAAATAAAGTATGCAATGAAAAAGAAAATACACAAGGTACTTATATTTTTATAGCATTTAATAAATTTACACTAAAAAAAAATAAACACTCAGCCTCACAAGCAAAAATAAAAAAATGAAAGATCTTCAGCAGCAGGACGCTCCTCCTCTTGATCTAGCTCCACTCCTAGCTCAATCACCTCAAACAACTTAAATTCTACTATTATCAATTTTACAATGACAGGGCCCCAGCCAAATGAAAAAAAAAATTTAATTAGACATATTGTCTAGGTATATTTTAGGCTGATTAATTCATATTTTTTTATGATATCACTATTTACTTAATCAACTAAAGTAAGCAAATAGGTGCAACATGCTAAGAAAGAATAGGGAAAACTAATAATGCATTTATAACTTAAGCAAATAATGAGGTAAAGGGACATATCTCATCCCAAAGCTGCAATAAGGTTAGGCAATATTTATATATAATAAAGTATGAATACTAAAAATAAAGAGTCATCCTAACATGCTGATGATCATATGAAATTACGTAAATTAATAGAAAGTAAGTAGAACTGTGATACAGATAAGTAAACTGAATCAACAACTAGCATCCTAGTATATATAAGCAAGCGAGTACTACACTAAAGCTAAACTATAGTAAAAGTAAATAGTAAACAAAAAAGAATCATGTAAGAGTTGTCATATTAAAAAATTGGCAAACCAAGCCACTGAAGTGTAACTGAATTAATATGTATCATATCATATCACTTAGCTTCTCAAAGCTAAGGCAGAAAATTGTACTAAACTAAAGAGGCGAAAAATACATATGCAATAGATTTTTAGCTATTTTACTTTACTCCTGTGGATATGTCCAGAAGTAGCTGAGAAGTCAAGCACATTTGCAAGACTAAGGCGGGTTCTTAAGCCTATACACAACTCTCCCCACTGAGTATGTGTTAGGTAATCCTTATTTCTTTTTATCACCTATCTATTGGCAGTTAATGTGCATACACAATCTCCAGTCCAAAATATAAACCCAATGCAAGTGTTATCCAAATTTCTTATGTTTGCATTTCATTCATCAAACTATCTTATATGATATGTTCAATGTAAAAAGGCTCAAAGTATAAAGAATGCAAAGTACAAAGATTAACTATAAGCAAGAGACTATACTAAATATAGGTGATATCTATTATTGTCTGATTTATCCATTCTAGCTATTATAAGTTTATACAAGCTCACGATCTCTAACACCTTACTATTAAGTATAAACTCATATTCACGATCTTATAAGGTTAAGGGAAATTAGAATTGATTAGGTTATAATAGAATTAAATCAATGATGCTTACAAGTTAAGTAATTAATCATTACATCCTAGTTAATGAATTTAGATGATCCAAACCAATCTTGATTAAGATAAACTAAGATTGATAAATTAAGGATTAAACTTTAATATTGGGGTTTAACCACTTAATCCAAAGGTAATCCTAAAGGCTAAGGTTTTAAATCCCAAATTCTCTCAATACTACAAGTTAGGCTATCTTATTAAGCAAATTCAAGCTTAACAAGATAGATCTCTAAACTTAGACTAAAGTTTGTATGCAAAATAATCATAATAAGGGATGAAATTTAGAAATTATTAAAACCAATGTTTTATCCATTGAGTAACCCATTTACTCAATGAATAAATTTTAACATAATTTCTATCTCTAATTCCTAAAGAAGAGATCCTAAGGTTAATGGAAAATCCTAAGAAAATTTCTAATGGACTTAGGATTAGAATGAATAATTTAAGCAATTACGTCAATTAATCTTAACTATCTTCATTTCCTGATCTAGTTAACTTA
The DNA here is from genome assembly GCA_016760335.1 of Gastrodia elata. Lineage (NCBI taxonomy): Eukaryota > Viridiplantae > Streptophyta > Magnoliopsida > Asparagales > Orchidaceae > Gastrodia > Gastrodia elata. Next base: position 84,019 of record JACERR010000040.1, on the reverse strand, counting down.
TGGAGGGCATAAGGTGAGCTAAGTTCACCTTATGAAGCTATTTAAGTAACTTAGGAAATTCTAAGAGGATTTTAGAGTTTTTCTCAAAATACAGTATCAATTTTATGAATCTAAAAGATCATAAGTTGATTCTAAAATAGTTATATTACTAATTTTAGTGATTAAATTAAGATTCTAATGTTTAAGAATACTTAGCCTTAAATTTGGGCAAAATGACTATTTTGCCCCTACTTAAGGGCCTAAAATACTATTTTTGATTTAAGGATTCAAATTAAAATTTATTAATGTCAAATTATTAATTACTGTCTAATCTGAAGATAGACAGTAAGTATATCAATTTTTAGCAAGTATTAAGCCTTGTGAGCTCAACTTAAAGTTTATAAATCATAAGAGAAATTTGGTAATTTTGCCTAAAAATTCAGTTATACTTTTGTTGTTTACTATCTAAGGATTTCATAGAGTTAAAAATTACTAAATTTTGATGTCTATTGGTCAAGTTATAGCCAAAATAAGTTTGGAGTCTAAAAGGGTAATTAATTGGTTTTATAAAATGTTCAAAAACCCAACTTTCTCAAATGATATCCAAATTCAATAAATTTAGTGCTATAGCTTCACTACTATATATTGTGTACTATGACTGGGAGTAGACCCAAATTGAATTTTATTTGATTAAGTTATGTGCTAATCAAGTTATATGATGATTAGGGAAAATTAGGAAATTTAATTATTAAAACTTAAATTTTATTGTATTTTACTATTTAATAAGTTCTCTTAATCAAAATGATATATTAGATGACCTAATTTAGAGTTAAATTGACTAAGTTATGGCTAAACAAATTTCTAAGTTAAATATGATAATTAGAGAAATGGCCTAAATGTCATTAGTCAAACAAGTCTAACAAAAAAATTAACACTATCATAGCATTCCTGATAATTTTCTGATTAAAATGAGACCCATATTGATTATGTTTGGATTAGTTGGTGCAAAGTTATGAACCATAGAAGTTTTTTAAAATTTTGAACTACTTAGGGGTTCTATAATGTCATTATGTTAAATACTCATCAAACGACAAAAAGAATACTACCATAATATTCATCTCATTTTCTTAATTAAAATGAGATCTATTTAATATATTTAGATTTAAGAATTAAGAGATACGAGTTATTAAAGTTCTAAATTTAAATTATTTAAGTAAGCAATTTTAATTAACTAATCTAGTTGTTCCTAATTAAATTTCATTTAACACATTTGCTCTGCAGGGACCCAGAAAAGGTAGAAGGTGACAGGCAGGCCCAATGCGTAGAGACGTGATGGTGGATAGCGAGACCCACCTCTGCGGCTCGGTAGAGGGCGCCATGTGTCGGCCCCTGATATGGGGCAGCATGACGGAGCTGGTCCCTCGTCTTCAGCCACGCAACGCACGGGATGGGTCCGAGTGGTCTCGGCCCGGCCCGAACACTTCATCTTTCCGCAGATTGCCCAAGAAAGATGGCATAGGGCACAAATTTTGGCGCCCTTCCTGGCGACATCGAGGCTCGACCCACATGACAATAACAATGGCTCCACCTTACCTACTCGTCGGTGGTCGGAACAATGGCTGAGGAGACCGGTGCTACTGGTGAGGTCAAACCCTATACCTAAGGTTTTGGGATGGTGCCATCACTGTAGTTCACTATGGACTACGGGCAAAATACACCCGATCGAGCTCGATCAAGCTTGATCAATTGACAATCCAGAGCATGAAATAAGCTTTCAAAATTTGAATGCAAGCATATAATGTAGAATCGAACGGGATCAAGGCGTGCCTAATTGACGGCCTATGACACAGGAAGACGAAAGAGGTAGATCGGTTTGTTCAGAAGGCTCCTGATCATGTGAAATAGCAAAATCAATAACATGAGGATTAATGGAGGCTCGGTGGAGCCTCCAAAGGCAACGCACGTGGCAATTAGCTACGTGTCGCGGCTGCGCGACTCACGTCGTGTGCGCAGAGGAGGTTAGGAAAAGCGCTTCCGGAGTCGTTCTATGGGCGATCAAACGGTCGTGAATTGCCGTTCGATCGAACGACAGAGAGGGTAACGGCGCGGGGAGAGGAGACGACGCCGTTAGGGATAATTTAAATAATAATTATTTTAATTATTAATTCTATTTTTCTTAATTGGATTATAAATAATTAAATGACTTCTAAAAATTCCTAAATATTCACCATTAGCTAATTGAGAGGTGGGAAAGCAACAGCAAAGTCAGATTTTGATTACGACGAGTATTTATTTTTTCTATTTTTTGGGTATTTAAATATATTAAAATGTTCGATAAAAATCCAACGAGTTCTAATTGCCTCCAAAAATCCATCTCTAGCTAATTTGAGGGTGATGAGCGAATGACGAAGTCCGATTTACGATTTGAGATCAAATTAATTAGGTGAATTTAATGGGTTCTTGAAATACCTAGAATCAGAGTTTGATCCGTTTGACCCTTAATTTAGACCAAAATTTTAGGGTGAGATCTTAATGACTATTTAGGAGTGTCAAAATTAGAATTAAGACTTAGTTTAGCCTTAATTGGCCAGGGTTGTTACATTTTGTTTATGATTGTATGTGTGTTTTATAGATACGGTATGGGTGTATGTATTTATATATACTGTGTATATATACACACCCACTGATATATATATATATATATATATATATATATATATATATATATATATATATATATACATGTTCATTCGATATTACGCTTGGAATGCGGCTTGCTTTTTTGGTAGCTGCTCTCGGGACCAGTCTCTAAGCCATCATAGAGAGTCTTTCTCTGAGGTTGTAGGTGGGGCCTCCTTTGATCACTCCAACCAGCGGTTGCTATTTTTTCCTTTGGCCCAAAACTTGTTAAACACTTACTCTTTCATTGATTATGGCTGGTGGTTTTTTATTCTGCATATGGTCTTTTTTGATTGGTGGCTATTTCTTATGTTTAATGCTAGGCTGTTTAATTGGTGGTTGGTTTTTATGGTTAATTGATGGATTCTCTTTAACTCACTTATTGTATTGCCTAGATTGTAGCTCTGGTCCAATATTTCTTTTAATATTTTTGTTGGGCTGATTTGGATTATTATTAAATACAAGTGGTATGCTGATATCTTTATGGGTCAGCTACCATCTATTGCTATTTTTAAAAAAAGTCTTGTGGGTGATTACGGTTTTGTTTATCCATTTTCAAGTCCGTCAACTTGGCGGTGTAGCAGATTGAGAGGTGGTTTTGGTCTCTTATCCTATTGTCGGCTAAACTTATCCCTTACAGCCGTTGACGACCATCTTCTCGAGGTAAGTTCGGTTCGCTCCTCCTACATTCATTGCAGGCTATTTGTGTGGTCCCTTGGGAAGAAAAAATGTATTGTTTCTTTAAATCTTCGGCAATGGTGGAGATACTATCTGGTGTGCTGTTTCTTTGCTCCATTGTGGTTAATGCAGTTGGCTCAATTCCTTCCATTCACTATTGCATTTCTTTTGGCTATTTTTGTTAAGGGTCATTTTCACTATTAATATTTTGTTTCTCCATTTTTATTTTCTTATCGGAAGACCTTTTAGGATACTCCCTAGGTCTCTATTTTTGGAGCTAGTTTCAAAATTTTAGTAACTCTAGGATTTTGTACCCTTCCAGCCCTTGTCCTATAAATTTTTATTTTATGAAATAAAATTTGCCGAGATAGCTTTTCCCAAATATATATATATATATATATATACAATAGACACACCCACTGAAATATGTATATATATGTGTGTTAGTATGTATATGTTTATCTATATATGTGTATATATAGAAGCATACACACATATAAGTTGTGTATGTATATATATATAGCATATAAGTTATGTGTGTTCGTGCCTATCGGTCTTAGACGTCCAACAGTAAGGGAGAGCATTCTATCCCTGCTGTGGCTCGGGTACTGTTGAGCAATGTAGTACCCCGAGCCACGGTCAGTCCATTACTCTCGATATGGTCAAATTGACCCTATCAAACAACACTCTCTTAAGAGATGTAATAACAAAAGTGTAGAATCAAAAATGTGACATTCTAAAGACAGAAAAGAAGTAATTTTAATTTCTTAAGTATTGCAAGAAAATAAAGACAAGCAATTTAATATGCAAAAAAAAAAAGATAAAATGCAAAAATAAACTTAGAGCGTACTTGTGACCACTTTGTTGTCTTATTGGGAGACAACAGACATCGGAGCATACACTCTAAGTATAGCATAGGATTGGGCAACTACTATGCCCTTAGCATTAATTATTGCATGAGGAGGTTCTAGAATAGGTTGAGGTGCATTTTTCTAGTCTTACACCTGCCCATTCCCTGGAGGTGGCATTATGAATATTGCCGGAGCTTGAGCATTCATGGGTATGAGGTTATGAATAACAGGTGGATGGTTGATTCTCATTCTATCAATAACCCACACAACCTTGTAATCCCAGTACATGTGACCTGGTCTACACAAGTATAACACATGTTACTATAATGGTAACACTTCCAATAAGGATGGGGCTTTTGGCATCATCCTCCTTATCTACCTTGTTGATTTTAAGTCATTTGGTAGACCCTAAACGCCTGGGAACGATTTCACTTAAATGGTTCAAACTTGGAAGAGGGTGGATGGGACCTCTTCTTTTGCTCCTTCTGCACTTGGCGATGCTCTATTAATCTTTCCCCTTCTAGGAGTTTAGCAAAATTATCATGGTATTGAGATATAAGGTGATCCTTAATAAAGTCATTGAGTCCTTTCAAGAATTGACTGCTCCTAGTCGCCTCAGTATGCACTAGGTGATAAGCAAACCAAAATGGATTTCTAAACTCTATTTCTTAAGCAAGAATGGTTCTATTACCATAGGTTAGTTGGATCAACTCAACCTCAATTATTATTTGGATAGAAGGTGGAATGTACTCCTTCCTAAGGACTCCTTCAAACTTCTCCCATGAGATCTCTTCTACGATGACTCTAACAAAATGACTCTTTAATTATATTAAAATATTCGATAAAATATGAACGACTTCCAAGAATTTCTAAAATTTCACCCCTTGCTAATTTGTGTGTCGGGAATTCAATGGCGAAGTCAAATTTTAATTTGAGGTTCAAAATAGTTATTTTATTTTTCTTAATTATTTAATTAATTGGAAATTAGGGCTTAGCATGATTGATTCCCAATTCTGACCAAAACCCAAGGGTTCATTCCTAATGATGATTAAAGACTATTATATATGATCTAAGACTGATTCGGCCAGGTTTATCTTAAGTAACAACTTTGAGTTGTTACATTTAGCTTGTAAGTTGCAGATCCAACCTTTATTGTTCCTTCAAAATGTCCAATGTAATGGTGACCGAGTTTCCCAGCTACACCAAATATGAACACACCCTTCATCAGGTTGACCATGAGATATGAAAAATTGCCAACCTTAAAACTCTTGAGGACGATGCCTAATGTCATGATATTTACTTTGATGATTTTGCACAACATGGATCCTCTGTTGAATGAGTTGCACTTCCTTGTTGGTTTCTTTGACCAATTATGATCCATAAAGTTGAACACTTCCAGTTTTTGACCAACCAAGTGGAATGTTGCAACTATTTTTGTACAAAGCTTCATACGGGGTCATGCTGATGCTTGCATAAGCAAAATATGATCTTCCTAGAAATCACTTAAATCTAAAAAATAGAGATGGAGGAGATCTTCAACTACCTGATTAACTCTTTCTATTTGGCCATTATTTTGAGGGTGAAAAGCAGTGCTCATAGCCAAGATTGCTCCCAAGTCTTGATGCATAGCTTGCCATAATTTAGAAGTGAGCCTACTGTCTCTATATAATACTGTAAAGACTCACTTAAGTAGTAATAAATAAAACTCTTAAGCATTGAGGTACCTTTTTAACTAATGGTAGAGCCTTGATAAGAACTTTAAAGTTAAGTGTGCTCATATGGGAGCACTTCCATATTGGGTGACTTGTTGAAAAGTTCTCTTCTGAAGATAAACATAAGGCATATTAGGCCAAAGTGGATAAACATATTAGTGCTTAAGAGTTTGGGTTGTTACAAATAGTATTAGAGCAGGCCATAAAGTGTCAAATAGAAGCTAAGTGCCATATAGGGCAAAGTACTACTTCATGTGAGTAGCCTCTTAAACCCATGATAATTAAGGTGCTACATGGTTGTAGTTGAGCCTGTAGGGATAACTTCTAGTCCTATCTACCAAATGGATGGTTCTTGGATTTATGTGTGCATACTGAAGAAGGTGTTAGATACTTAAGTTAAGGATATTGTAATAACTCACTTAAGTAGTAATAAGTAAAACTCTTAAATATTGAGATGTATTTTTAGAAATAGTAGAGTTCCTGATAAGAAATTCAAAGTTAAATGTGCTCATATAGGAGCACTCCCAAGAAGGGTGACCTTTTAAGAAGTTATCTTCTAAGGGCAAAATCGTGAAGCATATCAGACCAAAGTGGACAATACCTTGGTACTTAAGAATTTGGGTTGTTACAAGTACTATTTAATTTGGAATTACATAGAGTCTGACAATTTCTTTAATATAGATCTTTGTTAATTTCTTCACTTAATAAGTTTGTCAAACAAAATAAAATGAGATAACTTAATTAGTCAATCTACAATAATTCAGATTGCTTCTACCTCAGATCTTGATTTATGTAATCCCAAAATGAAGTCAATAGATATATCGAACCACTTTTATTCTGAAATTTCTATTGGATGTAATAATCCTCCAGGAATTTGATGTTCGACCTTCACCAGATTACATTCATGGCATTTCACAACAAACTCTACCGGACTTTTCTTCATTCTAGACCACCAAAAGGATTGCTTCAAGTCCTGATACATCTTAACACTACCAAGGTGAATTCAGTAACTATAATTATGACCTTCAATGATAATCTATAGAGCACTTCCATAATGGGTGACCTGTTGAGAAGTTCTCTTTTATAGATAAACATGAGGCATATCAGGCTAAAGTGGATAAATATATTGGTTCTTAAAAGTTTGAGTTGTTATAAATGGTATTAGAGTAGGCTATAGAGTGTTAAATAGGAGCTAAGTGCCATATAGGGCAAAGTACTACTTCATGTGAGTAGCCTCTTGAGCCTATGATAATTAAGGTGCTACATGGTTTGGTTGAGCCTGTAGGGGCAACTTTTAGTTCTATCTACCCAATGGATGGCTCTTGGATCTATGTGTGCAAACTAATGAGAATATCAGTTACTTAAGTTGGAGAGATTGTAAAGACCCACTTAAGTAGTAATATGTGAAACTCTTAAATATTATGGTATCTTTTTAGATAATAGTAGAGTTCCTAATAATAAATTCAAAGTTAAATGTGCTCATATATGAGCACTCTCATGATGGATGACCTTGCAAGAAGTTATCTTCTGAGGGCAAAACTGTGAGATATATAAGTCCAAAGTTGATAATACATTGATGCTTAAGAGTTTGGGCTGTTATAGATACTATTGAATTTGGAATTCGGTGGAGTCTGACATTTTCTTTAATATAGATCTTTGTCAATTTCTTCACTGAAGCAATTTTTCGGATGGAATAAAATGAGAAAAGTTAGTTAGTTGATCAACAATAACCCAGATTGCATATGCTCCAGATCTTGATTTAGGCATCCCAAAATGAAGTTCATAGATATATCGAACCACTTCCATTCTGAAATTTCTATTGGATGCAATAATCCTCTAGGCTTTTGATGTTCAACCTTCATTAGATTGCATTCATGGCATTTTGTGATGAATTCTGCCACACTTTTCTTCATTCCAGACCACCAAAAGGATTGCTTCAAGTTCTGATACATATTGGCACTACCACGATGAATTCAGTAACTAGAATTATGACCTTCAACGATAATCTCTTGATGCGTAGATTTATGACTTAATCGGTTCCCTTGAGAAATAGTACTTCCTTTTAATTGTAGATCGATGTAGTGATCATTTTAGATGTCATGCTCATCATTTGTTTGTGAAATAGAGACATCCTAGAGGAATGTTGGTTCAATTGATATATATATATATATATATACATACATTTTTACAAATGTATCCTTACTTTGTTTTCAAGTTATATTTGTGCATATATTTTGGTGTACACACATGCACACACACACACATACACACACACAAACACATACACACACACACACACACACACACACACACTAATTTCAAGTCCTAATATTAATGTTGATGTCATTTGCTAGAATAAGTTTAATATGCTAATGTCATTGGATCATGATTTCAATTATCCAATGTTAATTATCAGATGGCCCACAAGGTCGATCTACTATTTAATTATGAATATTATTTGTTGGAATACCAGTGGAATTAGTAATGTCACTTCTAATAATAGATTTAAGCATATTATTAAAGATAATAAAATCATATTTGTTGCCATCTTCGAACCTAAAATAAAAGCAGATTCCATCAGTGATTTAAGTCATTATGTCAATCTTGGTAATTATATGTTTTCGATATCCAATCGTATTTGGATTCTTTGGTCTAGCTTTTGGCAAGCTGAGATCATTGCTCAATGTGACCAAGCTATCCATAAAGTTTTCCAATTCCAATTTAATGTTTTTGTGACTTTCGCTTATGCTTATAATGACAGATCAAATCATCTTCTTCTTTAGGACATTCTCAAGACTTGTGTACAATATTCTTTCTCTTGGGCAGTTTGTGGTGATTTCAATGTTGTGCTTCATGCTAATGAATATAAAGGTTATAAATCTAATCATGATGACCCCTCTTATGATTTTAATGCCGCTATTCTTGACTGTGGTCTTGATGATTTTAAGTACTCTAGTGCTCCTTTTAATTAGAATAGTGGAAGGAAATTTGCTAGGCTAGATTGTTTCTTTATTAAAAATATTTGGTTTAACACTTTTAACAATTTTAAAAAAATTTCTCTAAATTCCACTACCTTTGACCACAAACCCATTGTGTTGTCTTCCCATACTAAAGCCACTAATATTCCCAAATCTCTTAGATTATAATTATTTTGGCTTAACAAAAAAGATTGTTATGATATTGCTGATTCGATTTGGAATACTCATTATGAGTATTATGGTCTTCTTCATCTTATTGAGAAGTTTAAAGAGCTTAAAAAAGCTCTCAACATTTGGAATAGGAGCTATACAGATAATATTTTTAATAAACTAGAGCGGAAGGAAAAGTTGTTTAACTCTCTTGCATCTATGTTTGAATCTCAACCATTGGATCTGACCTTATTCAGAATCACAATGACATCGAAACTTTTTGGAAGCAAAAATGTAGATTAAATTGGCGTTTGAAAGGTAAGAGAAATACTACTTTTTATCATAACTGGGTCAATAAGAGAATACAAATTAATAATATCAGTGAAATTATTACTCATGCTGACTCTAAGCTCATAAATGGTGATGATATTCTAAACTCTGCCATCAATTATTTTATAGGGATTCTCTCTTCTACTTGCAATTCCCCTGTTCACTCCAGTTTCAACTTTAGTGGGTACCAGATCTCTAAAGAGGATAATTCCATGCCCAATTAGATGCCTTATAATGATGAGATTTGGGATGTGGTCAAAGATCTAAGAAAAAACTTCTTCTAATTCTAATGGCTTTCCAATTCAATTCTCTTGCAAATTTTGGGATATTATTAAGCTGGATGTTTGCAATTATGTTAAATAATTCTTCTGTGATGTTTCCTTACCTAAATTCTTCGTGCACACTATGATTTCGCTCATTGCTAAAAAAGATAAGGCCACTTGGTGGTCTAAATTCTATCCCATTGGCCTTTGTGCCACTGTTAATAAAATCATCTCCAAAATTATGTCCAAAAGACTCCAAAGTTTCCTATCTTTTATGATTTTACCCAACCAATCTAGCTTTGTGCCTGTTCATCAAATTCAAGATAAACATTCGTGCCACCCAAGAGCTTTTTTACGGCCTCAAACATAAAAGTTTTGGTGATAATCTTATCATCAAAATAGATCTTGAGAAAGCATTTGATAAAATCAACTGGAAATTCCTTATCGTGATGCTTAATTTTTATGGCTTTAATGATAGTTTCATTTCTAAAATCAAGAACTCCATTAGCAAAAATTAGTTTTCTGTGATTATCAATAGTAAGCCATCTTTTCCAGCCTGAAAGAGGTCTTAGATAAGGCGATATTCTTTCACCCATTTTGTTTATTTTAGCTATGAATTACTAGTCCTATAATTTTAATCTCTTATTTTCTAATGACTCTAGTTTTTGCATTATAAAGTGGGTGGCAAAGTCTTGGTTTCTCATCTTGCTTAAGCTGATGATTTGATCATCTTTACCAATGGCATCATTAATAATATCAAGAAGCTTCATTATTTGCTCTATAATTAGGAGAAGATGTTTGGCTTAAATATCAATTCTAATAAATCCTTCTTCTTCATCAAAAATTTTGCCTCTATTAGTCATGTTAATTAAAATAAAATTTTTCTTAATTTCAAGTTAGGTAAGCTCCCCTTTACTTATCTTGGGATTCTTATTTTTGCTGGTCATAATCAAAATTCTATCTAAAAGGACCTTCTTGAATCTATCTTGAAGAGGCTTCATGGTTAAGAACATAAAATACCTTTCCCAAGGTGGCCTTCTTGAATTATGTTCTCAATACTATTCTACTTTTTTGGTTGGAAATATCTTCTTCAACCCATTTCATTATGAAAAAGATCAAACCTTTATTAAATTCCTTTGGAGCCACAACCAAAGCTCTAAGATTTTATGGTGCTCCTGGAATCATTTAACGTTTCCTTTCAATGAAGGCGGCATGGGATTTCGCTATCTAGATTCTCTTCATAAAGATTACTCTTATAAGTTGTACTAGAAATTTCATACTTCAAATTCTATTTGGATAAGTATTCTTAATGCTAAATACTGTGCTACCACCCACCCTTACCAAACTCTTAATAAAATCACTGACTCTATAATCTAGAGAAGAATGTTAAATCATAAATCCCTGATTGAAGAGACCCTTGTGTGGGACAAAATCGGCCATTCATTCTCCTTTTGGCTTGATCAATGGAGCCATTTGGGTACTATAGATCTTCTTATCCATGGCAGGATCATCTATCCAAAATTAACTTTAGGAGATGATTTCTCTCCAAGGGCCAACAGGAATTTACCATTGCTTAATCATATTATTTTGACTGATCTTACCACCCACATCTCCGCTATTATCCCTACTCTTAATCAGCTCAAAAAAGATAATTCTATTTTATGTGAGAACTATAAAATCAATTTAACGAAACTTTGGCAGTGCTGTAAGCCTCATGCTATTCCTTCTTTTCCTTATTGGATTTGGAATAATTGCATTCCCAATCTTATTAGCATTTTCCAGTGGAGATTGTTAAATAGATTCATTAGCGCTGACAATATTATACAAAGCATGGGTTACTCTCTTACTTCCAAATGCCTATGATGTGCAAATGTTGAATCTATCCATCATATCTTTATCTCTGATGAGGTTAGTCAACCGTTTGGAAGATGGTTGCTTAAAATACTGATATTATCTTATTCGATAATGTTAGGAATATTTTTAACAAATGACCTAGGCTCAATTCAAAAAAATTATTCATTGGTAACCTTATTGATGCTTATACTTTATGGCATCTTTGGAATGCTATAAATAAAGCCAAATATTCGAACACCCCCATGCAGCTCAATAAAATTGTTTGCACTATTAATGTTGATGTGTTAGCTATCATTAATATCTTTGATGCCAAATGTTTTGCTTAGAGTAATATTAATGTGGTGACTTTTAAAAATAGTATTGGTGGGATGTAATGTTTTTTAGTTTCTGCTTACAGTAAGCAAGGCATTCTTCAGTAAAATCTATTAGGCTAGGTGCAGTGGTAATTCTTTGCATTAATTGTTAGTCTTGGCTCCAAATTTTTAATGCTAGTATTTCACATTCAATTTAACTTTAGTGAATTCTTATTGGTTTCACTTTTCTTACTGTACTGGCGGAAGTCAGATGTGGCGCTTTGCTTAGATTTTGGTTGGAGGCTTTTGTGTTTCTGGTTGGGGGCCTTGGTTTTATGGGTGGCTTTTCTCGCTCTCTGTGGTGTTTTGGGTTTTGGGCTTATCTCTTTTTGCTGCTATGGTCCTGCTGGGAGGCTCCTTAGTTCCTGGATTGGTTCCAAGGCCTTCTTTGTGGCTATTTCTAGGACACCTTCTTGAACTATTTATGGAGCAGTTCCTAGGATTTTTATGTGCTGCTTTTGGACAAGCACTGGATCTGCTCTTGGCAGTAGTCAAGGCTATTTTTGGTGGGTGCTCCTAGCTGTGGTCTCATCTAGTTCTTCCTTTGGTCATTTTGGATTTTTGATTTGCATTCTTATGTGGATCAAATCATTTTTGGTGGTAGCTTCTTTTCTGGGTTGCGTTCATAAGTCTTTTATGTCGCTTTTTGTTGCTTTGTTGTTGGGTTTGAAGTTATGTTGTTTCTTTGCAGTTGTGCTGGTTGCTTTGGTTGTATGTGTTTGGTATTTTGTTGTTTGTAGATAGGTTTCTGCTTTCTTCTTTTGTAGGTTGCAACTCCTTGTGTAGGTTGCTGCTTTGTGTACTCTCGGTGTTGGCTGATGTTTGGTTGTTGGTTGCAACAGCAGGCTGTTTGGTAGGTATGGCAGTCTTTGGGCTCCTGTTGGCAGTCCCTAGTTGCTCCAGGTGTCTGCTTTTGGCTTCTAATCTTTTGCTTCCGATTGGTAATATGGATGAACTGTTCAGCCTTCAGTTTGCTTGCTAGTTATACTTTGCAGGTTGCAGTTTAGGTTACAGTTCGGTTGCAGTTTTGAAGGTGTTCATGTTGCTGTTCGGCTATCTTGGAAGTTTCTTGTTGCATGTTACAATTAGGATGGTTTGGCTAGCTCTGGTTGCTGGATGCTGCCATTTTAGAAGGCCGTCTGTTGTTTCAGATGGCTGCCTGTTGCTGCAGTTTATGATGGCAGCTATTGATGTTGTTTGGCTCGGTGAGGGGAGCTGTTGGATCCTTATTTTGCTCCGTCTTCTTCGAGAAGCTTGTTTTTTGCTTCTTTTTCTTTCGCTTCTAGTTTGTTTGTTTTTAGTTTTGTTTGCTTTGTATTTTTGGTTGGATGGATATTTTAAAATATACTCTGGGTCCCTCTATTTTGAAGTTGATTTTTGATTTTATATCTAAGATATTGTAATCTCCAACCTCACTTTTGTATATTTTTCTTTTTTTAATAAAATTTAAGAGTTTCTCTAAATAAATAAATAAATAAATAAATAAATAAATTAAAATATATATATATATATATATATATATATATATGAGAAATGGTGTTCAGACTCGCTGATGTGGTACCCAAAAAAATTAATCAAATAGTATTTGAATATCATTTCAATACAAACTTTAAAAATAATATTTGTATTATTTTAATGTAAATAAATAAACACTAATGAAATATTATTCAAATTCTATTGGATGAATTTTTTTGAGTATTACATCAGCCGGTCTAAATAATACTTATATATATATATATATATATATATATATATATATATATATATGCACACTTGTATTGTATATAGTACATGTATATATACACACTTATTTTTATGTGCATACACAAGTGTGTATTTTTATGTGTATAGGAACGTGTGTGTGATATTAATATTTATTGCTAGACCAGCCTACAAACACATATGGCTCGGCTTAGTTAACGGATCGTGTTCGGGTCGGGCTGGGGCAGGGAATTTTTGTAGTTTGACTGGTTTTAACGAGTTTCGACACCCTACCATTACCAACGGAAGCTTCGACTGTTTAATTTTACGCACCCGCGCTTTTTCCAGCGAGCAGCGACAAATTAGGGCTTCGGAGCTTCCGCGACATTTTGTCCTCCTCTGCTGAGTTACAGTTAGTCCGTAGGCGTTTGATTCGGCAATCGTGACTTTATACATATTTGGCCATGCAGCGCTGCCCTCTTCGTGATTCAGGTATTCGTTTTCCTTGCTGAGTGTTTTTTTAGAGCTTAAAATTTAACGCAGCAAGAAAATTTGCCTTCCAGCTTCTGCAAAACACAAAGAAGGTTGATTTAGATTTGAGCTGAGTTAAATTAGGCATTTAAAGCAATGTGAAAAGTATTTTTTATAAAACGATGCTTGATGCTAGTTTTCTCTATGTTAATCAACAAATTTGCAAGGATGCTTACTATGTATTATTTATTTATTATTGTGCCATTGTAAGTTTGTTTCATTTCACCGGACTGCATGAATTTACGAGTCAAGCTATTTATTTCATATTGTTATTAAAGAACAATTTTGTAAAACAACAACAATCCAAACCTTGATCCACAAAGAGAAGTTCATTGCATGAATCCTTTCTATACATTGTAATCTTAACAATAATATGCTTATAATATAATCTGATTGCATTGTTTTTTAGTACTTTATAGTTATTTTGGTCAAGCTATTTATTTCATAATGTTAATTAAAGAACAATTTTGTAAAACAACAACAATACAAACCTTGATCCACAAAGCGAAGTTCATTGCATGAATCCCTTGTCTCCATTGTAATCTTAAAAAAATTATTTTCAATATAATCCGATTGCAATGTTTTTTATTACTTTATAGTTATTTTGGTATCTATTTGGAATGAGATATTTTGTAGGGTATGATACTCTGTGTAATTTAGAGGTGAAACTACCCCTTAGCACAAACATATAGAAAAATTCATGAATCTATACCATTGAAGCAAACAATATCTATCTCATACTGTCACAGATTGTTTCTTAAGCATACTGCTCCATTAAAAATATTTTTTTTCATTCTTCGATTTGCATTGGTGTCAGCGAGCGAGCTGCTCGAATCATGCGAGCTACATCGACGTCTTCAGCTGTGACTAAGAATCCTGCAAGAACTAGAGGAGAGCATTGATGTCTGTGAGCTACAATCTTGCAACGAAGCTAATCTGCGTCTTTTGCTGTGCCGAATAAATCGAGTTGTGAGCTACACCGACGAAATTGAGTTGCAAATCCTCTGCCAGAGAAATCCTGCAACCTTTGCCTTCAATGTCTTTGTTAGCGAGTTCATTTTTGTCAGAGAAATCCTACATCTTTAACACCAAAACTTTGCATTTTTGTGAGCTAAATCTTGCAAATTCTTTGTTGACAATTTAAAAAAGTTGTGTCATCTTTGTGGCGAATGAGCTTTACCTTTGTTTCGTCGTGAGAACAATAGTGATTTTAGGAATCTGGATCTTTGTGTGAAGCGAATTATGCCGATTTGGGGGGGAAGTCTTACATGGGCCCCCCTATTTGTAGTCTTGAAAAATTTTATATTGATAATTCACTTTACACTATAAATCCTACACAGCAAATACAACAAATTTGGGATTTATGGGATTTTTATTATTTTGCACCCAAATTACAGCATATTAAACAATCTCTAAATCTCATGTCCATGAGGTTTACTATTATATCCTTGGTAGGATTTAATAAGGCGCAATTCTATGCAAGTTTGAGTAATGGTGGGATTTAGATCCTGTTAGCCACTAAATGCTATTTTGCAAGATTGAGGTTAAATCTTGCCTATTTTTTATTAAATAAAGGGGCAATCTGTGCATGAAACATCTCACCAATGTGGGGTCCGGGAAATGGTTGAGCCACTCGGACGGTTGTATGTGTCCTCCTTACCTTGTACTATCATAAGAAACTACTTCCGTGACCTATTGCTTTTACCATTGTGCCATGAATCCCCCCCTTATTTAAATTTTACTAAAAGTGCAAAAAACTAATAACTTAGTGTTTTGGGCAATAATTTTGCACTAGTAATAAGATCAGCACGTTAAATTTGAAAATATCAAAATTATTCGTATTATATATGCAATTTCTCTTAATTTTTGTTTTATTTTTTATAGCACGGTTATGCAACCTTATCAATGTATTTAACACTTATAATAGGAGCAGCGGCAGCTGTCATCACATAGTTCATTTTCTCTCTCAAATGACACATTCTGTATAGCTCGTCTCTCTCTAACCGTAAATTTCTGAAAGAGGGATGCCAGTGAGAAAGGTTTCTCTTTCTATCTTTAATTTTGTGCAGAAAAAATATTTTTAATTTATGGAAATGCTTTTCCTAATTAAAAATTTTAGATCAATCTATAAGGAATTTTTATGGAGCGGATTGACTTGTCATTGATTCCTTATCTATGATTTGATTGAATTCTGGGTTCAGTTGGCTGTGGTGTTTGCGAACCATAGGAGTGACTTTTTAGTTTCATCACCTCATTATTGGCTGTGGATGATGTCATAAAGTGTTGTAGAAATTTAGTAGGTAAGAATGGGCTAATGCATTTTTTATACGAATTTGAAATTACTTGGATACATTTTATTTTTATATCAAGAAAGGTCTGCTAGGTTGTTTGCCATAGTTATAAAATTAGCATTGTATGGCAATTGTTGTTCAACTGCAACTACCTCTTAGTATTTTGAAGTGTGGATTCATAAGTTCTTTATGAGTGCACGAACAAAAAATTAGTTTATTATGTGTTCTCTATTTTTTTTCTAATTTTTTTTGTGTCGTTTTTTTTCTAACAACTAGCAAGCAGCTTTATAGATAAACAAATCATTCAAATAGCAATGGCGATGGATTAATCAACTGCAGTACAGATGGTACAACGTTAATTCATTCTAGTAGTACATTGTTATCTGAATAATTATGATATATTTTTTTCTTACACATGTTTAGATATCTGATAACTTGAACTCTAGATGTCAATATATTTGGCTGTATATTGATGCTATTAAAACTGAACTTAATAGCCATTTCCAAAATCTTCATTTCAAGATTTCACCAACACAAACAAAGCATCTGTTTAGAACATTATATTCTTTAGTGATATTGGCCAGTCAAACAGTCATTGCCTATTTAGTTTCTTTACTGAGTGATTTTTATCTTTAAAGCTTTTTGCTAATGCTGCAGGAGCTGGTTTTAATGGAAATATTTCCTTCTAGACGAGGAGCCTGGTTCTACTGTGGAACACAGGATGTCTGGCTTTAATTATAATGAGGCTGATACTCTTGGTAATGAATCAGCATATTATGAGAAGTTTCTGCTTGATGATTTTGAGAATTATTTGGATGAGATTAATGATCGTCTCATAGTTTCAAGACTGGTGACTGACTCTGTTATTAAGGGGATTGTGAATGCTATTATTGACGAAACTGCAGAGAAAGTTGCTTCAAAGGAAACAGAGTTGGCTAGCATGAAGGAAAAGTTGCAGATTTCTGATTCCAATATTGCTGGTGCTGCTAGTTTGGAACCATCGATAGTGGTATGTGAACATCCAAAGTTGATTCTTGATAGTTTGTGGACCAAGTCATTGCTAACGCAGAGCCATGTATATAAGAGTGAACATCCATACCCAGAATATTTGGGTAGAATAAAGATTTCTGTTGAAGATCAGGTTCAGCGACTAAAGGAGGACATTGATTGCGTGAGAAATTCAAATTCTTGTAGCTTAATTAGTCTTTGCCCTGTAAAGAAAGGGGCGTGCAAACTTTTTCATGCAAGGACAGATGAGAACTTGCATTCCCTTAATGAAAATGTTGATTATCTGAGAGTAATGTTAGTTGGTATTTTTGATGAAATCAATGATGTATTCTGCTCTATGAAAATTTCAGCTACGGAACAACGTTGGAAACATGAGTTTCATGAAGAAATAAATACTATCGTTCTTCAGAATTTTATCAGAGATATTCAGGAGGATTGTGAGACAAAGATTTTGGAACAAAGAAAACTGATCAATGCTTTAAGCAAAAACTATCAGCAGAAGGTCAATGAGCTTTCTTCAGTACGTGAAGAACTTGATACTATTTCCAAGTCTATAGTGAACTCCAATCAAAGCCTTCCACTCCCTCATTGCAACAATGAAAATTTAGAAGAAATGAATAATGCAAAGTGGAAGGATCAATTACATCTTAAAGCGATAGGAAATAAACATTCATTATTTTTATCACATACTGGGGAAAATGGTGCTAGTCTGATACAGGAACATCAAGAATTAGGAAAGCCCATGTTAGAAATTGTGGAATTTCCTCACCTAAAGCACTTGTCAAAAGAGGACTCGGCAGCTTATTATAAAACTGAAATGACTAAAATGCGAAGGCAACATGACAAAGCTATGGAAGAGAAAACTGATGAGTTATTCAAGCTGAAAAGGGAATTTCTCAAAGAAAAAGGCTCATTGCTTTCTAAGAAAGATAAGGAACTTGAACATTTAAAGAAAAATGTTCGCAGAATTATTTTAAATTTAGATGATATCCTAATGGAGACGGAGATGCTTGTTGTAGATCGTGGTTTGGATGAGTTCTGCTGTTTGAAGAATAAAATTAGTTCTATGTTTTTTGACAATCAAAGGCTGCATGGTTTACTGTTAAGAAGAAAAAAAGAGGTTGAGTACATATCAGCTCAGTTCACAGAAGTTGTAAGTCAAAATTTTCTCAATACTTCAGTAAACAAAAACTTGTTGCAACAGATTTCAAAGCTGAGAGGGGACAATGAATATTTGAATACAAAATTTGCAGTCAAAGAAGAACTGGATGCTATCATTTTGAAGGAGATCATCTTTCAGTGTAACCTTAAAATGGAGGATACTGAGTTAGAGACCAATTTTGCACATAATATTTGCTTATTTTTTGTTAAAGAATTTGCTAGCAATACAATGCCTATGATGAATGCTGCCATACTTAAAATTCATGCTGAAAAGGCTTCCATTGAAACAATACTTTCAGAAAAAGAAATGGCATTACGCACTGAAATGGAAACATCAATCAAATTGCAGCATGAAATAAATTTCTTAACTTCTTTGATTAGTGAGAAAGAGAAATCTGTATTTGAAGCTAGGACCACAATAACCCAGCAAAAGGAGCAAATTGACCTTGTTAGCCAGGAACTTGATGTACTTAGAGATCAAGTAAGAAAGCAAAGGCTAATCATTTCTGGGAACAAGTTTCATTCAGAGATCTTGAGTACTCAGTTTGATGAAGCTCTAGAACAACTTCATATCTATGAGCTGGAGGTAAATAATCTGAATCAAAAGCTTGCTGTTATTTCCAGTTCTTTGGAGGAATCAGAACGACAAAAGACTATTCTGAATAAAATTATTAAAAAAAAGGAAGACAAATTATCATATTCAATAATAGATGGAAATGATCATGAAATAAAGCAGGTGGACGCAATAATGAGCTCATGGAATACATTGTCAGATGCATCTATAAACTTTGAAAACAAGTTGGCAGGAACTATTAAAAAAAATGAATCCAGGTTTGTTTATTACTTTCTCGAGCACTTGTGTAACATGTTGTATGTGATATTCAACAACACCGATGACTTTGTTTTCGTATGAGCATGCAATCTTTTAAGATGTAGAATCATACACCAGGGTGGTTAATATCTTATGCTACTATTGTTTGCTTGTTATTTTAAGCTCATAAACAGTTCTCCATAATATATAAAGGAACAAATTGCATTGAAAGTTTGCTACTTGTCTGAACTAGGGTGGCTTACACTCTTTATGTAGAGTTTTTTCTAGAATTTCAATATTTTATTAGAGCAATCAAAGGCTTATGTTTATGGCTCTTTACTTTAATTTAAAATTTGTATGTCTATTGGTGATAAAGTGTATGATACACTTATTTGCTATCCAGTTTGTTTTTGATGGTCATGATAATCGTGCATTACAAGATTGAGAAGGGTGAGAAGATAGCGAAAACAATATGGTATGGGAGGGAGCAAAATCACAAACGTTTTCTTCATTCCATTGTCTCAATGATCAACAAAATTTTTATTTGTGCAGTAGTGATGTCCTTATTGTTGAAATCAAGTGGATTTATAGACATCTCAGGTTACTTCTTTAAACTCTTTTTTGTTTATGAGAGCAATCAAAAACGTTATTAGAGCAATCAAAGGTTTTTGTTTATGACTCCTTAGTAATCAATCAATTGCTTGGTTCCCTTTAGATACTTTTTTTCTTTGTGGAAGTTTTTCATAATCTACAATTGGATTTGTAGATCAACAATTATGTTATGATGGAATAGGTGGAAACAAAACTTTTACTTATTGGCAAGCCTTCTTCTCAATCTTTTTAATAAATTGTTGAAGACCAAAATAATTTTTTGCCAAATACTGGTATGGTTGAAACTTCGCTAAGACTAAGGGCCTGTTTGGATAAGAATTAAGAGTATTTAAGTGAAGATTTAGATAAACTAAAATAACTTGGATAAGATGTTAAGAAAATTAAGGTGTTCGTTCTTTTAGAATGGTGAGTAAAAGTGTTCAGTGTCCAGCTTTCTTTAAAGTGTTAATAATTTTTATTTAAACTCGTAATTATTAATTACTTATTAAATGATATAACTATTAATTAATAAGTAATTAAATTATATGCGAATACTAGGTAATATGTAATCGATACAATATTACATATAGTTACTAATTAGTACATACCTAATTAATATGTAATTACAATTAATATAACTATCATGTAATTAATAGTAATTAACATGTTATTAATTTTAACATAATTAATAAAATGTAATTATTATGAAATTATTAATTAATGCATAATTAATTAGTAATTTCTAAAACTTGAATAGTATGTAATTTACATAATTATTAATTAATACTTATTAATATAGTATTGAGACTTGTACACAATTATGAATATGCATTTACTGATATGTAATTAATATGTAATTACTATATAAATACTTAATTACTACTAAGTAATATATAATGGGAATTATTATTAATTTATTCATAGTTCTTAAATAACAAGAAAAAAGATAATCTATGGTTTAACTGGATTAGTGGATTATTTTGGCTTAAGATGGATATGCTTGAAGCTAAATTTCAAACAAAAAGGCACTAAGGTTGTTTGGTTAAAGATTAACTTTATAAATTTTAGGATGCATCAATTTTTATCTTGCTTAGCTTCTGTAGGTTGAAGGGTTAGTGTTAGTGCCTGACTAATCTTTGGCTTGAGCTCCACAAATGTTTTCCTTCTTCGAGATTTCACTTAAAATTTTGAGTGTCTTTTGGTTAATCGGTGGAGGTGTATAGCAATCCTAGAGAAAATTGTATTATTAAATTTAAGTTAAGCTGCTAAACTACTTGGGGTTAGATTTTGACTTTCTTATATATATATATATATTTATAACTTCAAGATGGTTAATTTAGATAAACTGAGCTAAGATGTTATAACTGTGCAGGAGTAAGCTAATATAAGACAAAAGAAGCTTATTATTATGTTACCTTTATAACACCAAGTCTTTTGAAAAAAAGGAGACATCTATAATGCTTAATATTTTTACCTTTAAATTTTATGGAACAATTTTTAATTTATGCTTGAAATCTAATAGTAGCTTCTGGCAATCTAAACCTAAATGGTAAATTTAGGTATTCAGTTTAAAATTAACTTGAATGATTAAAAGATTTAATTAAGTTATTATTATGTTATTTTTGATATTTAAGTTGGATAGGTTAAGTAAGATGCTAAGCTATTCAGGAATAACCAAGTTAAATTAGCTAAGCCAGGATGAGTGCAAAACACTTACTTAATCGAAGACCTACTTAATATAACATTAATGGAGGTTCACAGCAATAACCAATTTTGAAAAGTGTTATATTTGTTCAGGAATGAAAATATTGTAAAAAATGTTAGTATAGTGAATTATTCTAGACTAATGCTTAGAATTTCCATTACATAATACATAGATATTATTGCAATGCATGGTTAGCAATCTTTACTTGACTATCTAGCTGTTGATGGTAGATTGTGCATTCAATTAAGACAATGTTACTGAGAGTGAATATTTAATTACAATGCATTAGTCTACTACTGGCAAACTAATCCTTCATGATCAAATATTATTTGTTCATAACATTCTTGGAATGTCGTGTCAGGTAACTCAAGTGGATTGGGGTAGATTACCTTAAAATTGAAGAAATGTTTGGTGAGATTAGTGTAAGCTCATTTATTGATAAAACCTGGTCATGCAATTTTAGTTATAAGATAGTGTATGTGCATGAAGCAAATCCGCTTATGATTTAAAGTTGTTAGCTATTATTAATAAAGGCTTAATGGCATCACATCAAGTATTTGATTACAACTTACATTTTTATTTGAAGAAGCATACCTAGATCACATAGGGCTTTTATGCTGTTACGAATGGTGAAGCTGTTCAAGCTGACTGATTTAGCTCAAAAGATACTTCCTGGTGTTGTGTATATATCATTAGATGACCAATGTGCACATAATCAATGTAAATTTTTTTAAATGATCCATATTAAAATTGCAGCTTTTGTGGTGGTTATGGTTATATTTACAAAAGGATTTACGGTATTAAAAATGCAGTTTTAAAAATAAAGTCTCTTTATTAAAAACATTCGTTGAATTTCTTAAAAGCTCCCCCCACACTTATGCTCCAGAACATGATTTTCCTTCTTAAGTAAAAGTTCATTGAATTAGCTCAATTAATTTGTTTATTGATACTCATGACCAATGAGCTAATAAATGATTTGTATATTTTTTTCATTTGCTAGTAATATCTACTTTTTGCTCTTTACATTATTTTAAAATTTCTCACTCGGATTACGTGTATTTGTTTCAGGGAAATTTGAAAGTTTCACTCAAAGAATTTATTTTGGTTTGAAATTGAATTTCTTAAGATGCTTGCGTCAGTTTGAATGCCAAGTTTGCTTGTGGCATGTATCATCATTGTAGTTAAAATGGCTTCTATTGTGTTCTGTTGCTTAGATATTGTTTCTATTGTTTTACTGTCAGGTTGAGTGTTTTGAGCAATCAATGCAGCTCTTTAAAGCAACAAGTAAATCTACTGCTGAAGAATATTTTTTGGTACAAGCGGATCATTGAAATAAGAAATTCAAACCTGCACAAAGCTGAGGCTGAGGCAAATTTCATTTCAACTTCTTTTTTTGCAAGCTTGTCCTATAGTTTTATGATATTGCTTTATTTGGGAAGTCTGGCCATATTCTTATTTTCTTTGCATTTTCTCTTGCGAAACAAATTGATTCTTGACAACAGGTCTTGATTAGTATTTATATAGAACTAAACTTATTGATTTTTTATTTTAATATCAGGGAAGTTGAGAACAATGACATCGTTGCATTATAGTGATTAGTTAGGTCCTTGTTAAAAACTGTTCATACATCATCTCCAACAAAATATCTTTTAAATTTGACTATCCTTGATATTATTGGCATGCGCCTTTAAGGCACGAGCTCTGGAATGCGCTTAAACATTTTCTAAAGTTAATTCATATTTGTTAAAAGCTTTGAGATTTACCATTTTGTTAACATTGAAAGCATGCATTTCTTATACATTACGGTGCTTTCTTTGTGTACGTTTGACCTCTTGACATCTTGAATGATTCTTCAATGTAAATGCATTTTCACAATTTCTTAAAGCTAATGGTACATGGTATCGATTTTCCTTTACTTTCTTCAGACTTGTTATATGTCTAGTATTTAATCTCAGGTTGATCTACTTGGTGATGAGGTAGACACACTATTGTCTCTTCTTGCAAAGGTATATGTAGCACTTGATCATTACTCACCAGTACTGCAACACTATCCCGGAGTAAGTTCTTTTCTTTTTTTATTTTTGCTCTTTTCCTTTGTTGGGTTTAGTTTTATTATTTTATTCAAACACTTTTATGTTGGTTCTAATCATTACCTAACTTGCCCCTAAGTCTTATTTTCTCCACTAGAAAAGCAAGTAGAATGCCATAACGATGACTTTTTCTATGAAATTGATAATATTTGGGTAAAGTGCTTTATTGTAAACATATTCTGTCTTCTGCATTATTTAAAATGCTTATTTGTTTCTTCTCAACATGACCATAGTACCAAATTTGCAGGGTGTGACTTCTGGGGTCATTTGTGTGATGGCTTAATTTAGGGTAGTTCAATTGACATATTTGAGGTATTTTAACTGTGTTCCCGCGGAATGCTTTTCATTGACATTAATTTTATTGTAAATTAGATGAATTGCATTATCACTAAATTTTTTTGGCATCTATATCTCTCATAATCCTCACTGATATTTGAACTTCTAAATATGACATTGGCAATATATGGACATGAATGTCAATCAAGATTCAGCACTATACTTGTGTTTTACATGCAAAGCTTATGAAAAGGAATGGTGATGTGAGTATGGTTTTTCTTTTTTTGTTTCTATAGGAATTTTGTGCCTTATCCTGTATTTTTTTAATTTTTAAATTTTATACTTATTTTAATATTCATCAACAAAACAACAAAAATATTACATTGTAAATGCCCAACAATGAAGCTTTAATCCCTCGTGGTGGGATTGGCTAATTATAATGGCTCAATTGTCTAAAATAAATATATTGCATTTATTTTATCTAAAAAATTTTACACTAGATTTACTTGCTTCAAAAATATTACATTGTAAGTGCCCAATAATGAAGCCTTAATCCCACATGGTGGGGTTTGCTAATTATAAAAGCTCAAACGCCTAAATTAAATATATTGCATTTTGTTTATCTAAAAATAGCTTACACTAGATTTATTACTTCAATACTTTCTTTATCTTAAGTGAAGCAACCCTTAGAATCTTTGTGGTACAACTTTGATCATCATTGTCATCTCAATCATTAGCTTCTATTCATCTATTTGTAAGCTTCTAGATGATAGCATTAACCTTTTTATTGTGGTTTTTTTGTTTCTTCAGCAAATCCTTTGAACCTTTTCTGCTATTTCTGTTTAATAGGAGAATTTGTTCTTAACTTACATGGGTATGACCGTATTTAACATGGGCTGCTGTTTTCCTTGAATTGTCTAGTTATTTAATACTTTATGTATGCTTTAGATTATTCAACTAACTCTTCCAATGATGCAGTGGTAGAATTATCATGTATTAATTGAAGGTGATTCTTAAAGAATCTTACATAATACTCTATCTGATTTTGATGTTTCTAGTTATCTAATGTGTGCTTGAGCCAAAAATGTTTATTTTGAATCATGTCTAGATATGTACAAATGCTTAATTTATCTAGAATGGGAGCTGAATTCTATGAGTTGATTCAGAGAGCTAATGTCATCCTTAGCATCATTTGATTGCTATAGTACTTTGGGAATCCAATGCCACATAAGATTTATTGGTATGCTAATAGGCCCAAATCACCCATATTTCTTGAAAATGAGCACCACAGGCAATCACCAACTGGCCACGGTCATCTCAAACAACTCCACCATAAGCGTCTTGCTTGCAGTATCTGAAAGACACATCAATGTTGGTCTTTATCCAATGGGTCGGGGTGCAGAAGTTCCAACTGACAAAGACCTCATATATGGCTTTAGAGTAGCTATAGTGGATGGCAAAGTGCTCTCCGTCTTTCTCAACTTCACAGTCCCAGACACTTAAACAATTGTGCCAATCCTCTTCTGTGTAACCATTAGCTCGTCGGGATGGCATTTTCGAAAAATCTCCTCATAAAATAGGCCTCCCTCGGACTGAGCTCGAGCTCCCAAAGTGTGCTGAGCTCCCATTGCTAGCCTTCTATCTTAGCACGACAGAGAAGTCCTAACTGACAAAGACCTCATGTATGGATTTGGAGTAGTTGTAGTGGATGGCAAAGTACTCTTTGTCCTTTTCAACCTCACAGTCCCAAACACTTAAACAATTGTGCCAGTCCTCTTCTGTGTAACCATTAGCTCGTTGGGATGGAATCTTTGAAAAATCTCCTCATAAAATAGGCCTCCCTCGGACCGAGCTGGAGCTTTGGTTGTTAGCCTCCTATCATAGCACGACAATGCTAACATGCAACACTTTTAGTGAAGTTGTCGTACTGCCATTGCAGCGTGTTCTGCTCCATTTGAGTATGCCTTTGTACAATCGACCATCTCATGTAGAGGATCCTCCAGACAACAAAATATGCTCTCCTCAATGTGAAGTTATCCCCTCTTACTAGTAAGAAGTGATTCTAGCTAAATCATCATGAGTTAATACTTTGATCTCTAATCAAATCAAATGATTCTAAATGAGTCATACTAATTTATATACTTGTTTCTTATATGATCCAAAATAAATTATTTTAAGTTAAATGATTTGGCTTCTAGTCAATTTATAGGATCCTAGTTTATGCTAAGTTAAAATTTTGATATTTAGCTTATCTAAATAATTTTAGTTAAATTATACCAATTTTAAAGATTTGAATTTAAATATTACTAGTTAAATAATCTAATTCATAATAGATAAAAAATTCTTTTATTGTCATAATAAGTTAAATGATGATATTTATAGTATATCTAAATGATCTTAGTTGATTCTTTTCAAATTATGCTTCATCTTTATAGATTGAAGTGAAATTATGCTAAAAGTTGAGTGATTGTATTTTAATCTTTAAAATTATACCAATTTTAAAGATTTGAATTTAAATATTACTAGTTAAATAATCTAATTCATAATAGATAAAAAATTCTTTTATTGTCATAATAAGTTAAATGATGATATTTATAGTATATCTAAATGATCTTAGTTGATTCTTTTCAAATTATGCTTCATCTTTATAGATCTAAGTGAAATTATGCTAAAAGTTGAGTGGTTGTATTTTAATCACACAGTTATTAATTGACTTATAGTTAGAAGTCCCAACTGACAAAGACCTCATGTATGGCTTTGGAGTAGCTTTAGTGGATGGCAAAGTGCTCTCTGTCCACGTCAACCTCACAGTTCCAAACACTTAAACAATTGTGCAACTCCTCTCCTATGTAACCATTAGCTTGTCGGGATGGCATCTCTGAAAAATCTCCTCATAAAATAGGCCTCCCTCAAACCTAGCTGGAGCTCCCAAAGTGTGCTGAGCTCCCATTGCTAGCCTCCTATCTTAGCACAACAGAGAATTCCTAACCGACAAAGACCTCATGTATGGCTTTGGAGTAGTTGTAGTGGATGACGAAGTGCTCTCTGTCCTCCTCAGCCTCACAGTCCTAGACACTTGAACAATTGTGCTAGTCTTCTCCTGTGTAACCATTAGATCATCGGGATGGCATCTCTGAAAAATCTCCTCATAAAATAGGCCTCCCTCGGATCGATCTGGAGCTTCCAAAGTGTGCTAAGCTCCCATTGCTAGCCTCCTATCTTAGCACGACAGAGTTGACTTGCAACACTTTTAGTGAAGCTGTCGTATTGCCACTGCAATGTGATCTGCTCCATTTGAGTATGCCTTTGTACAATCGGCCATCTCATATTGAGGATCCTCTAGACAGCATAATATGCTCTCCTCAATGTGAAGTTATCCCCCCTTACTAGTAAGAAGTGATTTTAATAAGTAGTGATCCTAGTTCAATCATCATGAGTTAATACTTTGATCTCTAATTACATCAAATGATTCTAAATGAGTCATGCTAATTTTTAGACTTGATTCCTATATGATCCAAAATAAATTATTTTAAGTTAAATAATTTGATTCCTAGTCAATTTAAAGGATCCCAGTTGTTTATTTAGTTTCAAGTTGATCTAATCCTATATGAATTATGCTAAATTAAAATTTTGATATTTAGCTCATCTAAATGATAAGATTTGATTTCTAGTAGATCTAAATATTACTAGTTAAATAATCTAATTCATAATAGATAAAAAATGCTTTTATTGTCATACTAAATTAAATGATAATATTTATAGTACATCTAAATGGTCTTTAGTTGATTCTTTTCAAGTTATGCTTCATATTTACAGATCTAAGTGAAATTATGCTAAACGTTGAGTGATTGTATTTTAATCACACAATGATTAATTGACTTATAGTTAACCATGCTATGTTATCTCAATTTTTGTGAAATTTAAAAGATCTAATTAATTGAACTTTAGCTTTAATTCTAGCAAATTTTGTTATCTATTTATCTCCAATTGATCATGAATCACCTAAAATTGTAATCAAATAGCCCACTTTAATCACCTTGTTTAAATGAAACACTCACCAGATCGATAATTTTGGCATTTCATAATATGCATGTCTAAACTTAAAACTTGTGCATTCAAATAATTTAAGCCCTTAATTTATGTTTAATCCCCGTTTCCTTCAATTGATGAAAGCTCTTAATTTAAAATCAGGGAACATCGATACTAACACACTCATTAACCAAACAAGAGTAATCAAATATATAACCCGAATTCCTTATGTTTTTGACATATTTATGAGTTTAGCCAATACTTTAATCTGACTCCATAGTTATACCATGCCAATGAATATCTAATGGTTATGTTCAAAACTTTGAGCCTTATTAGTTATGCATTGTGTAGACAAGATTGTTTTATTATAATGGTATGGTCAACTCTCTGTCAGTTAATGTGAGGGCCCGACATTGAGGTCAGCGCGAGCTAGTCCAGCATCAAGCTCTCGGAGCCGCATGACACTATTGAGCAATTTAAGTAAAAAAATGCATGAGGAACCACATTAAGATAATCATTTATTCATTCATAATCTTGAGTTACAAAATAAGTTCTAACATTGCTCCTAGTAAGTTGATAATTATACAAGATTAACAAAATAAAATAAAGTGAATAACAAAAGAAACGAAGCTGCATTTCGTGATTTGAGCTACTGTGAGCTCCTCAAAATTCCCCATCTCGAATCTCCACAAGTACTTGATCTCACATCGTAAATACAATGTAGCTATTAGAATTTTCAATAACTAGAGAAAATTCTAAGTACCATTGGATAATACATGTTACACTTTTTCAAGTTTCAAATGTGATAAGACAAAAGCAAGGTATAAATAAATTGCAGGAAAGCTGATGCTAAAAAAAATATATTACTTGCCATGAATACAATATCATAATTTTTGTCATTTTTTGGTAGTAAATAATCATCACAATATAATATCTATATAAAATAGAGCAAAATAATATTAAAGCAGCAGTAAAAACAGTAAGTGCAAAATGTAGTATCCAGGGTACCTCTATTTGTTTTGTGGAATGAGTCAAAAGTCAAGTATCAGATATATCTGCACAATTTAGTATTTAATTATTCAGCTTGTAATTCAAAATCATCACATTGTCATTTTTAGAAAGTGTCACGCATTTGAGTGATTGATTTGACTGTAAAAATAGTTGCAAAAATAATAATGATAATAATAATATATATTTTATTATTATTGTTATTATCATTTATTAATTACAATACTCCAAAAATATAATTATTTAATATAACATCTCTTTTTCTTCTTCCTCTCTTCATTCTCTCTTTAATTATTTTTTTTTCTTCTTTCTCTCTTCTTATATTCTATCTCTCTTTTATTCTATTTCCCTCTCTCTTATTCTATCTCTTTTTCTCTTATTTCTATTTTATTCCCTCTCTATATCTTTCTTTCTTTTTATCTCTCATATTATGTTAAAATAATAATGATGTAATTAAATGGCATAAATAAATAAATAATAATAATAGTAGATGTAACATAATAAATATTATTATAAATAAATAAAATGATAATAATAATAATAATAATAATAATAATAATAAATGAAAATATGCATAATAATAATAATAATAATAATATTAATTGACATAAATGAAAATGACTTAATTAAAATGATAATAGAAAATGATAGTAAAAAATTGCAATAATAATAATAATAAAAATAATTATAATAAGAGTGATAATAATAATAATAATAATAATAATAATAATAATAATAATAATAATGATAAATATAATTATGACATAATAATTTGCTGACAGCTTAACTCCATTTGAGGATTTGGTGATCTGTATAAATTTTGCATTTTATTCCATACAAGTAATGCCTCCATATTTTGAGAGCGAAGATTACTGTCGCCAATTCTAAGTCGTGCACCTGATAGTTCTTTTCATACACCTTCAGCTGACGTGAGGCATAAGCAATTACTCTCATATTTTGCATTAAAACACAACTAAGTCCTACCTTGGACGCATTTGTATAGACTTGGTAATCCATCCCTTCTTGTGGTAATGTAAGAACAGGAGCGATCGTGAGGGCATGCTTTAGTTTCTGAAAGGATTCTTCGCATTCCGAGCTCCATATAAAGGGTATCATTTTCTGTGTTAATTTTGGTAAGTGGAGCTGATATTTAAGAAAACCCTTGTACAAACTTCCGATAGTAACCGACGAGACCTAGAAAATTTTTGATTTCCGTTATAGATGTAGGCTACTTCTCCCATTCTTGGATGGCACTGATTTTCTTTTGATCCACCTGGATTCTCTCGGCACTTACCACATGCCCCATAATAGCTATAGAATTTAACTAGAACTCACATATAGAAAATTTTGCATATAATGCATTAGACTTTAGGGTCTCCAGGACCACCTACATATGAACTTCATGATCTTCTTCATTCTTGGAATATATTAGGATATCATCGATGAAGGCAATCACAAATCTATCCAAGTGAGGCTTTAAAACTCTTTGCATCAAGTCCATGAATAACGATGGAGCGTTTGTCAGCCCAAAAGACATTACTAAGAATTCATAATGTTGGTATCTCGTTCGGAATGCTGTCTTTGGGATGTCCTCTTCTCTTATCCTTACCTGGTGGTATCCGGATCGAAGGTTGATTTTGGAAAATACCACTGCTCCAGCAAGCTAATCGAACAAGTCATCGATGCGAGAAAGAGGGTATCGATTTTTGATCGTGACTTTGTTCAACTCTCGATAGTCAATGCACATTCTCATGGTACTGTCCTTTTTGACGAATAACACAGGAGCTCCCCATGGCGACATGCTAGGGCGACTGAGGCCCTTGCCGAGTAATTCTTTTAATTAATTGTTCAACTCTTGTAGCTTCTTGGGAGCCATTATGTAGGGTACTTTTGATATTGGTTGCGTACCAGGAATCAAATTGATAGTGAAATCTATTTTCCGCATCTGAGGTATTTCTAACAATTCTTCGGGAAACACATCTGGAAATTCCTTTGCAATTCTTGTCTCTGCTGAAGGAGTAGCTCCTTCATTTCCCATCATCGTCGCCTGATAAGCTTCACAGCCTTTTTGTATCAATTTGGTTGCCTGCATGGCATTAATGAGAGATGTGGCGGTGATTATCCTCTCCATAGACGTCACTGGTCTTTCTGCACTCATGAGGGTGATCTTTTTACGTTGGTAGTCAATTATTGCTTGATGGCAGGTTAGCCAGTTCATCCCCAAGATAATGTTGAAATTTGCAATAGAGAGGACTACCAAGGTGGCTTCAAATGTTTCACCCTTAATTGGGATGTCGCATCCGCAAAATTTTCCCGCACTCATGATGGCACCGGATGGTAATCCCACATTCAATTTTGTTTCTAACTCGAGACATGGCAATTGTAACTTCTCAGCGAACGATTTATATATAAATGAGTGGCTTGCACCCGTATCAAATAGGGTTATACACGGGTGGTCGAGAAAATGCAAGGTACCTAATATTAAAGATATACTAGTAATACTTTCAAAAACTGTTGAGCAAGTATGTGAAATATAATAAGAAATACCTGTCACAATGTCATGATCCTTCAGAGCCATAATTGGGGTTAGAGTATAGACTCTTGCAGTGGCAGAAGGTCCTGTAGAGGATACCTTCTTTTGAGCCGGCGTAGTGGCGGGTGTCGATGCTTGGGCATGTTTGATCACTGGGGTCGATGCACGAGTAGGGAGAATATCCCCATTAATTGTTTTGACAGCTCTGCAGAAACAATAACATGACCCAGTCGGCCACACCGGTAGCATCGGTTGCCAGTGTGATAACATCTACCGATGGGGTGTGGTTGCTGGCATTTGGAGTTTGTCCTTTCTCCGGTAGATTTGGATGTGATCTGGTACACTCTAGCTTGATGACTGGGCTGGGATCTCTTGAAAGTTTCTTGGGGGTTAGTGGAGGAATATTGCCTCTTTCCCTGGCATTCAGCTATCCTCTGTTCATTGTACTATAACATGGTTGCACAATCCAGTAGTTCCGTAAAATTGGTGTTTGAGTGCTATTAAACTTGTTCGAATCGAGTCTTTTAATCCTTCCAGGAATTGGCTGCACCTGGAGGCTTCTGTGTCCACAAGCTTGTGGGCATATCGGGATAGCTTGGTGAACTTAGTTTCATAAGTTGCCATCGTCCTTTTCCCTTGTGTTATTCTGATAAATTGATCTTCCAAGATCTTTCGCGTAGAGTGGGGTATACAACGAGCTTTGAGCGCTTCTGTGAATTCATCCCAAATAATGTCTTCGAAATCTAACCCAGCAAATTGGGTCCTGTGGGTGACCACCCACTATCGTTCGACTTCACCCTGAATAAGCTCTTGGCTAACCTCATCGCATCGGTGAACGGGCATCTTATGTTCTCCAGTTTTTCTTTCACCTCCTGTATCCAGCCTTTCGCCTCCATTGGGCGGGCTGACCTGTCATAAGATGGCGGGTTTAGCTTTAAGAAGGCATTCAGGGCCCCATTAATATGGAGTTGATGTTCTGGAGGAGGTACTGGCATAGACCGGGTCATATAAGCAGTGGCATTATTTTGGTTGGCTAATATTTGTGCCATCATTTCTAGTATCCTATCTGTCTTGCTTTCAGAAGGTCCTGAAGGCAAAGAGACTTTTACTGGAGTCTCCGTAGGTAGTTCACGAGAGTATTCTTCCGGATTCATTTATAAGAAGAATTTTTTTTTAATATTTACTAAAGTAGAACAAAACAACACTTGTTCCTGTATTATAGCATTTAATGTTTATTATAAAGACAAGAAATTTGACTGCATAATTTAAAAAAAAACATAGTTTATCATGACATATAAATAAAGTGGATGAATAAGAGCAATCTGTATGCTCTTCTTGAGGCTTTCCACCCACAACTTCCGGTACTTGCTGGTGGTCATTCTCTTCTTCTTGGTTCTTGATGTGGTGGCAGTATTCGTGGTTTGGTGAATGGGGTGTGCAGTCTGGCACCTTCTTTCCTCCAGATCTGTGATACGTTCTTCATATTTAACTTCTTTTTCTAAAGTAAATTTAGCCAGCATAAGAAGTACTGTCTGTAGTGCACTCTTTAATTCTTGCACCTCCTTTTGGAGGCTAGTGATTTTCTCGTAGGAGATGCACATGAATCTTGTCATGCTTTCATAGCGGGCCTCCTCATTGTCTTCCAGTACTCATATTCGATCTTCAATTGTCGGAGGGCTGTAGTTAGGTTCGGGAATGTTTGCTTGCCAATAACCTTCTTAGTTAAAGTCTGCCTCCGAGTGTTCCATTGAGTGGTTGGGAGAATCCATCTGCTTAAATCAAAACCCATAACCTATAAATGTTGAAGAATCTTTATTATGTCATTAATTTTTGTACACAATAATTTGTTCCAATCTTTGTGTACTTTAAATTGAATGATTTCTCCATGATGGCTTTTATGTCAATGCTATTTTATCTCAAGACATCCAATTCTGTTCTGATACTAACTGTGATGGCTCAATGTTAAATTAGGTATAGCCAAACAAACAATGGGTACGTCTCTGCAGGATCATATTAGCAGTTTAAGAGAAAATATCATTCATACATAAATCAAATAATAGAGTTATACCACATATAAAATTTGTCATTCATTCAATTTAAAGAATACATTATCCAAGTTATTACAAGTTAACAGCACATGTAAATAAAAATTCGCTGAATAAAAACTAAAGCTCTAAGCGGCAACTCAGCACACGATTTCCTTAGATAACCTCATGCTATGTCAACTTCTTCCAACTGCACCTTATCTGACATTATCAGAATAATGCCTCCTTAATATCATCTTAAGTACAAGAGATATTAAATAATGCACTTTAGCAAAAAGAAAAGCCATAAGCGAAAGCATGTAGCAAAATTTCAGAAGAGCAAAAGTAAGTTGAAATTTCTTGCAAGTAAAATGGTTTGCCATAATTATGTCACATGCCTTTCATTTAAAATATAAGAAACTTTCACAAATATATATAAGTATGTCTTGTTTACATGAAACAACGTTAGCAGTTATGTTGGGCAAATTCAGAATCTTGAGGCTGAGTTCAATAATAGCATCTCTTTCACCTGGGCCCCCTCAAAAGCTCCAAATGGTACTCTTATAACTCTTAATGGACTAACCCCATCCCTAACCTAAATCAATCACCATTGCTGAACCCTTGCAAACACTCACAAGACATAATAAATACATTCTATTTTATGACACTATTCTGGCAGTAAGTAAGCATTTCATTTTTCATCAACATGGATAAACTTTCAAAGCAATGCTAAGCAGCAAATAAAAGCAATTAAGTGCAAACAATAATATATATGTACCTTGGTATTTGAATATGCTGAAAATAGCACTGAAAAATCTGCTGTATTTGCAATATTATTAGGTTTTGAAAATGACCTCATATAATAATGAAATATAAATTCTTATTCCTAAGTCTACATAAGGACAACGTGCTAGATCCGCACTTTCTTCTAGTGAGGAACATGCCTTTACTAAACTACAATTATAACTATAATTAAACTTATATATGCGAAGCAAAATTCAGTTTTTACAAATAAATAGCCGTATCTAGCCATGTTTGATTATAAACCAGTACCTAATACCTATTGATCTAAACATAAGGGTGTTACTCATGAATTGTGACTATGACAATTTGTAGCTTTTAACTCGTCTTAAAAGCCACTTTTTATAAATAATCTTATATTTATTATGATAACTTGTATAAATTGTCTTTGCTTTTACAGCTAAAAGAAGAAAATGATTCGTATATATTGTGGTATAAATTTGCAAATAAAATAATGAGATCATTTATATCATTAGTATTAGATTTATTTACTTAAAAAAAGAATTGTTAGGCTAGTAAAGCAACTTGGAAACCAAGAAATAAAAGGAACAATTCTAAGTGTTTGTGGATACAAAAATTTTATAGGAAAATATATTGATTTGCAATGCAGTAAAATAGGAGCAATAAATACAATAATCATTGTGGTGTCATTGAATAAACTTGTTATGTTGAGATATAATAACATCTCAATCCACTGTATACTCATACTAGATATCTTAGAACCTAGATGCCATTCACGGTCCAAACAAGACAAGTATTTTGATAGATCATGCCCAACAACAACACAATTTAAGAGGAATACAACAACAATAAGAACATCAAATCTTAATCCCACTAGATAATGATGCTAAAACTTAAGAATATTATCCTCACATTTGATGAAATCAAAATAAGCATAATCAGTTGCACCAATTAAGTAAGAAAGCTTATCTTTAAAAAAAGGTGCAGCCCCCTTGAATTAATGAAAGATGTCACATCTGTTCACTTATGACTCAGTGGAGTTCATATATCAGATTAGAAGTCTACTTACAAGGAAAGAATTCATGTTCACAAACAATGAATGCTCATTCTACCGTCAAACATAAATGATTACAAAAAGATGAGAATTCAATCTCCAAAAAAAATCATGTAAAATTGCAAACGACCAAGGTGCTTTTAACCAGTTCCAGCATTCATATGTTTAAGCACACCATTTGATTGATTGCGCTCATTTCACTGCTACTTAGTACATGAAACATATTAATACTGAAGATTAAAAACCTTCCCTACAACTTCTTTCTTTGCAAGTTAAACCTAGTAGATAAATAAAAAGTTTCAAACATCAAGGACTCTCATTTGATAAAGAAAGGCGAAGAAGATGATGGTCCTGTAGAAGGGAAGGTCCTTACTATCCAATTTTATAGCTCCATCTGAAATTGTATTGCATAGATGAATAAATATAAATGGTTTTGGGATCCCTAACCTCTAATTGAACTATTGAAGTTTAGGACATACTCAGTTAATAGCAAAATTCTAAAATAGAACTTGGTCTTAAAAACTAATGCTGGCATGGAAAGCTCTTAACGTAGTCTCTGCCTCTCTAACACAGGATCAAGCTTCCTAATAAAACACATTTCAGTAGTTATAGTAAGACTTTCCATACCTTAAAATATTGGGTCTCTCTCCAGAAAGCAGGAATTGGACGCAGAAAATCAGGTGGAGCTTCGGCGGATGGAGTCAAGGCGGTCTTGCTTGCAGACGGACGAGACAATCTCTATTGTCGAACGAGGATCAGACGAGAGGAGAACTGCAG
This sequence comes from Gastrodia elata, assembly GCA_016760335.1. NCBI lineage: Eukaryota > Viridiplantae > Streptophyta > Magnoliopsida > Asparagales > Orchidaceae > Gastrodia > Gastrodia elata. Next base: position 47,840 of record JACERR010000040.1, on the reverse strand, counting down.
GCACCGAGAGTCTTCGTCGATAGCCGCTTCGTTCCCTGCGGCTCGGTCACGGCGTCGGGAGCAGAGAAGGAGACGGAGTGTATGGATTCACAAAAGCTGCGATAGTTTACGTGCTCAAGTGTCGTAGGTTCCATTGCCTAAATACACTATCGATCATCTTTATCGAAGCGTCACCCCTCTTCCGCAATCGATGTCGCGCCCCATGGAGACAGAGACGCCGTTTCTGGGATGTGGCGGTAATAAAAAAATCGACAGGTAAAATATTGCCGTTACAATTTTTTTGTTTTTGTTTGTTGAATGAGATTAATAACAATTGTAGGAATAGATTGGCGGGATATCAACGTAAAATGAAATTCAGCAGGAAAAACTGGGAAAAACTAACAGAAAAATAGAAATTCGCTGGTATTAATTTAAAATAAACTATAGCGGGGTGATTAATTAACATTTAGGATTGGCGGAGATGTTAATGCCTTTCTTACTAACGACCAAGGGTCGTTACACTTGGAATCCTGATTTTTGAGTCAGATTCAGTCATAATTTGCCTAGTTAATGTGTCATTGCTAAATTTTTGGATAAGTTCTTTGGATGAACTACCTGGGATAAGGTAACTTGCGATTATTAATCTAAATCCTTGTACTTTATGTATAAATAGCCTCTAATGTTGGCATGATAGATTTCAGGCTAATCTAGGATGATGGAATCATAGGACCTAATGGAATGTACTTCCATATATCCAATTATACGCTGTCTTTTATGTTCCCAAGAATTGTGCTTAAAGCTAAACTCAGCCATAAGTCATTCAAAACGTCTTAAATGTGAGTTTTGATCTATAGAAAGAAGTGTTAAGTAGCAATGGTCTTTCGCTTATAGGAAATCCGAGATTTAAGTTTGATTGATCTATTTATTGGGGGAAATTTGGCTAATGTATTTAAATTGGCTTTAAGAATAGCTTAGATATAGCTTTTACACTTTTTCGAGCAGTGAATGTTGTTTGTTAATATGTTTCCGACAGCATTGAATGCATTATAATGTACGTTGCACTTTGAATGCATTTTGAAATGAGCATACATCAAATTTATTTGCAGCAAAAGTTTATGTTTAGTAATTTGATTAAAAATAAACTAATTTTAGCATTTGATGGCAGAACAATGCACTATTGAACAAAACACTGGCATCCCCAGGAGAAATCTGACTTTTACATTAGCAGAAGAATCTGCAATGAAGTTCCTTGATACATTTCTGACTATAGGGGAGAAATAAATAATTCTTTTGTTTAGCACTATTTTAGCGACTGTGAAGTTCATACCAGCAGCCCGACTTACAATTTATAAAGACTTCACATTTTCAAAGAAGCAAGCTTTATGGATGGAGAACTTAGTCACCATCCAAGGGACTAACAATCCCAATATTCATTTTGTAATCTCTTCATTGAAAATATCACTTTTAGAAGAGTTTATGAATGTTTCTTTCAATCTATCAAAGATGACAAGAAGAAAAAAAATGCTCTTTTAAGAACTGAACTCTGAGAATGTACCTATCATATAAAGATGTTTATAGTAAGAGCAAAGGTTTCTGTTACAAAAAAATATGAACTATTGAGATAGGTATAACAAATAGTAACTCTAAATATGTGATTAAAAGACAATTTATGGAATTGTGCCAGCGAATCAATCATCAAGAAGGATTTTACTTGAATTTAAACATATAAGCCAAATTAATTTCACTAGTAAGTTTAGATTATAATAAAAACTTCTCTCCCAGGATGGTATAATTATTTAAGGTAGAAAAAAAACTTGTTTTCTCAAAAAATTTAATAAAGTTTTGAAGGAAGTCAGAGGTGATCGCAAAGGAAATTAAAGAAAATAGATACTGAGACAAGAAGCCAACTAAAATTTTGGAATGATAAGACACGTATAAAATGCACATCAATCAAAGTCTTATTCATCAAATGGACAAAGTCCATTAAAAGGAAAGACATTCAGCAGGCACCAACCTGTGACATCAGAACGCTTCAATACTCGGAGATCCATTATTAGAAGGTCTTAAGGAACTCTAAACATACAAAAGAAAGTGCGACATTTAAGGCAATGCCTCAGAAATGCGCTAGCCAATAATCAGCTGAAGATTATCAGACTTGACTCTTACTTTTTAAGTAATACATTGGAAGTGAAGGCCAATATTGGAAAGATAAATGATGAAGTACCATATTTTAATGAAGAGGGATGTGGTGAAGATGATAGGATTGAAAATAACTTGATAATTGAAACATGTCACACACTAAGTACGCTCATGAGAATCATTCAAAAAGTGTATGGACGACTACGAAGAAGCAATTCAACATTCACTTAGTATAAAAGAAAGGCTAAATGAGGAAAAAATTATACAAACAAATCCTTTTCATATAGAAGGGACTGACAATGCAAAGAGGCCCATGGAGACATAAATGTTTGTGTAAGAGCATATGCAGTATTGGCTTGATATTCGAGATAAGAATATTAATTGATTACACACTCAAGTGACTTGATGAAAGAATTCTTCAGCTAGTTATACTTAATTCTTGGATATTCCAACATGCAAATATGTTTAATATGATGCTAGAGACAAGTGATACTGGAGCACATTTGGTTAACAGTTCAATTATTGGGAGGAGACAGCCTTTAGGAAGACAAGTAACAACAATTGAACTTGAGGATAAAATAATAATCACTCAAATGAATGGCTTAATTAACTAGAGGGCTAAAATGACAATCGCTTTAGAATTTTGCTGAAGCATTGGTCAGAGAGGTTGACCCTACTTTATTGAATATGATTAAGTACTATACATCTTGAAGTATATATTATGCCAAAGTTTACCAACCTTTAAGTTTATTCCTCATAATTTTAAATGGTTCAAAATGAACTTTAATTAGTTAAATGATTTGATTCTTTATAGATCCATAGAATTCTAGTAGATTTACACCCCAACATATATTTAAAACTCGAGCATTTCATTGTATGTAACCCCTTATATCCAATCTAAACTTGGGTTAGTAGTAATGCTATCATGCCCTCTAACCAAGCTAGAACATCAAATGTTTAACCCAAGACTCTAATGTCTTAAATTTATATCTATGAGTTCAGTTAAGACCATAATTGACTTTATAGTTATATCATGCCAACGAACATCTAGTGGTCATATTTTAAGCCTTTAAACCCTAGTTGTTGTCCTTTGAGTTGCTAGATTATTTATTCAAAATGGTACGATTACACCTCTGCCAACATATGGGCCAATACTAAATCTAATGAACAAGTAATTAACATATTTCACTTAGTCTACTCGACTTTTGGATTGAGGTACCTATGGCTGCTATCTAAAACTCTTAGATGTTAAGCATATTGAATTAGTGGTTGGTTCAGATTGACATAATCATTATATTTTGATTGGAGCTACATTTATTTAATCTCATACATGCCAACAACTTTGTGCTTAAAACTAAATTCAATCACAACTCACAAACAAACTTGTTAATTGAGAGTGCTCTTTTATTGTTTGGAGGGGCGATTATTATTGGAAGAATGCGCTTATAGGAAGTTCTAATTTTTTTTCTAAATAAATTTGATCTATATATCAGGGAATGTTTCGTTAATATTTCTAAAATTAACCTCAAAAAAATGTTACTCCTAAAACCTAATCTAGATGTGGGAGACTACTTTTTTTGAATTATCACCTAAATAAATAACAATCCCTTTCTAAGCTCTAAGCCTGTGAAATGATTTCTAATAGTCTCTTGGCATTTCTTTTTTGTTCTCTTCCTTTTATAACATGGGCAACATTTTTTAACCGTTTAATTGAGATATTTAATGATCAATGCTTAATATATTTGAACTACCTAAGACTACTTTCTTAGAGCTTGTCTTTAATAAGTCTACTTGAACTTGACTATAAGTATTCTTATTTCTCATTATAATTTTTTTATGTATATCAACTCATCAACTATAACATCCTTATTTTTGCAATACTTATATTATTAGCATGCTTTTGTATTGTTATCCAAATTTTTTACCCCATATAGCTTTGTTAGTCTCATGACTTATCTTATAGTTTTTTTATGTTTGAGTGGGATTTTTTGATTGCACAACACTTGAAGTGCTCCATAATATCCAATTTGCATGGATTCTATTCATCACATCATCTTCTATTTCACAATTAATATCTATATGATGGAACCTTTCACTCTTCTTGATGATTATATTTTTGGTATTGTAACTTCTATTATAATTATGCTTGAAAATCATATGTTTCATGTTACTAAAATTAAATCTTTAGGTTTTGGGGCAAATTTCCTAGTTAGAGCTTTGATTTAAATCTCTTCTTTTAATGATAAAAACAATATCATTTGCAGATAGCATGCACTGAGTGCCTCTTAATTGTGTTCAATGAGAATGTTCATAATTTAGGTTAAGAGATACATACTACGATTCTTGATGTAGATTGATTGAAATATGAATATTATTTAATAAGCCACTTCGCGTTTGAACATTTATAACTTCTTCAATTTGATCAGGGTACCATTCTTTAGAGCACCTAATTTAATTTAGGTAATGGTCAAGCTATAATCTATAGCACCACTCAAATCAATTGTGTCTGAAATTTTGATCAATAATTTTTTGAGGCAACTCTTGCCCATAAATATAAAGGACCATTGCAAACTGAATTGGGAAACATATACGAGTGATAGGAATGATCAGCAAATTCAACTCATTATTATTGGGTGTCAAGATTTTTAGTCGTGGTGCAGATATAGTGGTGTGGGTTGGTATGTTACCTGTTAGAGTCATCGAGAATCAAGAAGATCATTTTAAAGAAGCCATTCAACTAAATTTTGATTTATTAGCACATAGGTTTTGACTATGGAAATTATACAAAATTGAATTGGAAAGAATTGCCAAGCCAAAATTGACTCGATCGAGCTGATCATCACATCTTGGGAAGAAATGATAGAAGATAAGCAATTCTTGTTCAAAGAAACTTACCTGTTCAGCTGAAGGAGAAATAAAACTAATTGAACTAGGAAGTCACGAGAGATAGTCACATGAACCAATTATCTGCATGTAAGGTTAAAATATTCTAACATAATTTTGTTAGCAGCTGTAAGATATGATTGGATGACATGACCAAAGTTGTTATTGGTTGGCCATTTCAAACATTTTTTGTTTTTTTTTTCCAGTTTCTTTTATTTGATAGTATAAATACCCCTCAAAAGGCAATATAATGAAAATGATAACTTCTTATAAAAGGAATAACAAATCAGGTTATTTTGATTTTGGTATCAGAGCAAGCTTCATTGAAGAAGAAGAAGAATCCAACGATGGTGCATGCTCAGAAAGCTACAAAACTCAAGACAGGAGTTGATTTCCTTCTCAAAGGATTCGAGATGAAGGACCAAGAAAAAGACACTTTGACTATGGGAATTATACATAATTGAATTGGAAAGAATTGCCAAGCCAAAATTGACTCGATCGAGCTGACCATCACATCTTGGGAAGAAATAATAGAATATTAGCATTTCTTGTTCAAAGAAACTTGGCTGTTCAGCTGAAGGAGAAATAAAAGAACTAGGAAGTCGCGAGAGATAGTCACATGAGCCAATCAGCATGCATGTAAGGTTAAAAGATTCTAACATAATTTTGTTAGCAGCTGTAAGATATGATTGGATGACATGACCAAAGTTGTTATTGGTTGGCCATTTCAAACATTTTTTATTTATTTTTTCATTTTCTTTTATTTTGATTGTATACCCCTCAAAAGGCAGTATAATGGAAATGATGACTTTTTATAAAAGGAAGAACAAATCAAGTTAATTTGATTTTGGCATTTGAGCAAGCTCCATTGAAGAAGAAGAAGAATCCAACGATGGTGCATGCTCAAAAAGCTACAAAACTCAAGACATGAGTTGATTCCCTTCGCAGAGGATCCGAGATGAAGGGCCAAGAAAAAGACACTTTTAGTAGCAAACTAAATATTCCCCAAAAAATAGGCTAGTCGAGTCACAAATCCAACTTGCCGATTTACTAAAAATGATTGACAATCAATCTGTTTTAGTGATGTAGGGTAGGCTAGATGCAAGAGTATATACATGCAATTATATTTAATAAACCCTGCAGACAAACGTTGGAAAACAAGATATTCTCCTTGCAGGTTCTCAAGCGTTGGCTTTCCTCCGCACGGGGGTGGGCAAATTCTTAAGAGCGGGTGGCGACTGAAACCTGTAACAATTCTTTGAAATACGCAGCTGGACTAAAGCTTGTAGTAATAGATCAATCCACTCAAAGTACAGTAATATTCAAATATTCAATTCCAAAGAAATAACTCACATACACGAGGACACGGCGAGGGCTGCTGCGAAGGGCTCGTTGCGACTGGACTGGGCGGCAGTGGGTGCAGCTCCGAGGAGAGAGAGCTGCAGTTGGAAGGGCTGTTGGTGGAAGGGGAGTTGCCGGCGGTAGATGGGGGAGGGAAGGGGGCTGCTGTAGGGAGATGCAGGTGGCGGCTGTGGGGGAAGGGAAGGGGGCTGCTGTGGGGAGATGCAGGTGGCGGCTGTGGGGGAAGGGAATGAGGCTGTTGTAGGGAGATGCAAGATGAGACTGTGGGGGAAGGGAAGGGGGCGGCTGAAGGAAGGGAAGGGGGCTGCTGTAGGGAGATGCAGTGGCGGCTGTGGGGGAAGGGAAGGGGGGCGGCTGTGGGGAAGGGAAGGGGGTGACTGTGGGAAGGGATAGTAGCCTAGGAGTCGTCACCTAGGGTTCCACGGAGTCGGCACCGCGGAAGGAGCTTGATTACCGGTTGGAGGCTTTCTTTTCCAAATTCAGCAATACCCAAATGGCAGCAGCCCTCACCCTTAAATAGAAAACAAATGCTAGGGCACCCGGAATCGACGGCTATGATTGGCCTAGATTGTCGGGGCCCAAAACTTCCTATATAATAATGCAAGTAGTACAGGTAGTATATGAAAAAGCATGTAAACCACGAGCCCGACGCATCCGTGACGTCCGACCATCAATCGGAACGAGTCCGTCGGCGTGAATACACAAAAGCGGGCCCCGCCTTGCGCTGTATGGGTTCCGGCTGATCTCCATCAACTCCCCCCGACTGAAAAGCTTTCATCTCCGATGAATGGAGATGATCATACTGACGTCGAAATCTAGGGGCAAGTCGGTCTAACTCTGCTGCTGTAATCCATGTATCTTCTATGAAAGGCTGTCCTTCCCACCGCACTAGGTAGCGGTGACCAGCATCGTCCGCAGAAGATGTAAGCTCATGTGCGACAATTTCTGTAATCTGATCGTTCTGAAGTGGACTTGGTGAAATCGTAGGTGTGGCTGGTGGAACCAATCGAGATTGTCCCTCCGGCGTAGATGGCTTGGCGAAGGTGGAAGAGGAAGGTAAAGGCTCAAGGGGCTGTTCACAGTAGGGGTTCAAGTAATAAGACAGCTCAAAGTATGGAGTTAAATCTTGGACATTGAATACGGGATGAATACCCATACCCGATGCGCTTCAAAACCGTGTAAGGTCCCATTTGCCGAGCACTTAATTTCTTGGCCGTTCCTTAAGGTAATCTCTCTGCACGGATTTGGACCATCACCTGCAAGAAATACTTTGTCCTTTCTACGCTCATTAGCATGGGCTTTATAAATTTCATTACTTGTATTGATTTTGAGTCGAACAGACCCATGCAACTCATGTATGTGGCGTGCAAATGAGTCGACAGACTCACTAAGACGGGATTCTAAGGGAGTAGGTATCAGGTCAATGGGTTTCCTAGGGTCGTATCCTAATACTACCTGAAACGGACTCATCCCAGTAGACCTATTGACGGAACTATTATACGCAAACTCCGCGACAGGGAGTATGGAATCCCAACTAGTCACATGTTCTCCCTCCAAACATCTCAAAAGGTTCCCTAAGCTCCTATTTACCACCTTAGTTTGCCCATCGGTTTGGGGGTGGTAGACTGATGAAAACTTGAGAGTGGTTCCTACCTTTACCCACAAGGTCTTCCAAAAATAGCTCATAAATCGCACGTCCCTATTAGACACTATAGATTTCGGTAAACCATACAAACAAAATACGCCCGTCATGAATAAGGATGCAACATGGGATGCATCAGCGGTTTTGCTACAAGTTATAAAATGGGCTATTTTTGAAAATCGGTCTACCATAACGAAGATAGAGTCATGCTTCCTAAGTGTACGGGATAACCCTAAGATGAAATCCATACTAATATCTTCCCACGGGCGCTCTGGGACAGGTAAAGGAGTGTAAAAGCCCGTATTCTGTTTAGTACCCTTTGCAGACTGGCATATATGACAGTGACGAACGACACGGGCCACATCTTGCCTTTTGAGTTCAGCATGCTCATCGGGGTGCATCCTATAGTGAGGGAGATTCGGGAGAGAAGCTCCCGATACTAAGTCAATGGCATGCTGTATGTCCCGTGCAGGCGGAAGAGCATCCGAAAGCTCCTCTGGCATAATGTCTGCATACTCGCTTAGGAGGGGTTGAAGGGTAGGGTGTACGTCAGGGGCTTCTATAGAGTCAGTGATGGCAAAAGTGGCTGCAACTATGTAGATGACCCCTGAGTCGGCACAATCTCTCAAAAACTCGCTTCGACGAAGTACGTGGAGGGGTCGTGAAGTGCTTGTGCTCACAGATGGCTCAATTTGACCCTTAGGTTTCTCTTTGGGTTGTGTCGGGGATAGCGTAATCTTTTTGCCCTTATCGAAGAAGACACATGTATTCGATCGCCCGAAACACGTGACATCACTATCGTAGAGCCAAGGCCTACCTAGTAAGACGTGTGCGACATCCATGGGGATGACATCACACCAGACTCAGTCCTCAAAGGTGGCAAGAGTAATCGGGACTAAACATCTCCGTGTGACCTGAATCACGGTCTTGTCGACCCAAATGACTCGGTAGGGTGGGGGTGGGGTTCAGGCTTCACCTGCATGCGCTCTAAACCACGTTGGGCGATGATATTCACACAATTCCCACTATCTATAGCCAATTTGCAGGGACCTCCTGCGCTAGGGAAATATAAAAGATAGTGGTGCGTCTCCAATCCTCATCATCCTGGGGAGTATAAAGTAACCGACGCACTACCCTTATCTCCAGAGATCTCTCAGCATCACTCCCCCAACCCTCCTCGATAGTGGCTACAACATCCTCATCTTTCCTAGATTCGGGATCTCCTTCCTCAACTAGGAGGCTTCTGGTGGGACACTGAGCAGCCACATGCCCTTTACCTAAACATCTATAGCACTGTATACCGCCCTAGGCATGTCTTGACGTGGCAACTGCCTTGCCCTTCGTGTCTGCTGCAGCGCGCTGGGGGCGGTCGACGGGGCCTGTGGAGGAGCTGGCTTCTTATGGGCTGCAGGATCCAGTAGAGAAGGGCCCTGCTGAAATCCTGAGGTCCTATGGTGCTGCTCGTACTCAAGGGCAAGCTGGTAAATCTGCTCCACACTCTCGGGGTGGTGTGGAATCGGCTCCCTATGGATATCAACACGTAAACCTGCCCTAAAGCGAGAAGCAGTGGCCACAGGCTCTTCCACTATATTGCTTCTGACCATGAGCTCATCGAATCGGGTCATGCATTCAGCTACTGTGAGCGTCCCTTGTCGTAGACTGTATAGCTGATCGAGGAGCTGGTCTCGGTAGTATGAAGGCAAGTATTTCTCCTTCAATCTTTGCTTCATCTTCGCCCATCGGGTGATGGGGTAGAAACCTTCTCTCGCCAACGACCTCTCTACACTAATCCAGAAATTCTTGGCCTGACCCTGCAATTTCATCTTTGCAAATCTAACACAACGCTCATCACTCAGGTTGTACCACTCAAAATAATGATCCATGTCTAGGAGCCAATCACTAAATGCTTTCGGGTCTAGGCGACCATCAAAGGTGGGAGCATCAACACGAATACGCTGAGTAATATCGCTCTCCTGGGGGCGGTCTCCTCGGCGGTGGTCAGGGTATCCATCATAGTAGTCATCCTGTGCAAAATCATCTCTGCCGGGGAAACGATCGAGCTCATGACGACCAGGGTTGTAGTAAGGGTCGCGTGCTAGTCCTGGACGACCGGGAAGGGGACACGGTCATTAGGTGGTCGTGGGCGTGGCACCTCATGATGAGGCACGTTCCTTACGTAGGCGGGACCGTGTCGTCGATCACGGGTATGCTCTGGGTTCCTCCGTAGAGGTGGGGTTTGTCCATGGTGAGGGGGCTTACGGAGTGGGGGTCCAACAGGGATGGTAACACCTACTGGGCGACGATCAGGACCTGTGTGCAAGTCAGGTTCTGCGTCGAATCGGTCAGCTCTCGGGGTAGATGTCTCTCGCGATGCCTCTAGACCATCTAAGCGGGTGTTCACATCCGTCTTACCGTGGTGAAAGTGGTCAACCTGTGTACTCAACGCATCTAGACGGTCTAGGATGGCCCTCTGGACCTTTGCTGGGGAAAGACTTGAATTGGAGCTAGTGGCTCTCTCATCTGTGACGTGGCAATTGGACATAGTGAACCTATAAGACCTACCACTACTAAGCATAAACTAGTGTGCCAACCTGCGTCTCTGATACCAATTGATGTAGGGTAGGCTAGACGCAAGAGTCTATACAAGCAATTATATTTAATATACCCTGCAGACAAACGTTGGAAAACAAGATATTCTCCTTGCAAGTTCTCAAGCGTTGGCTTTTCTCCGCACGGGGGTGGGCCAATTCTTAAGAACGGGTGGCAACTGAAACCTGTCACAATTCTTTGAAATACGATGCGGGACTAAAGCTTGTAGTAATAGATCAATCCACTCAAAGTACAGTAATATTCAAATATTCAATTCCAAAGAAATAACTCACATACACGAGGACACGGCGAGGGCTGCTGTGAAGGGCTCGTTGCGACTGGACTGGGCGGCAGTGGGTGCAGCTCCGAGGAGAGAGAGCTGCAGTTGGAAGGGCTGTTGGTGGAAGGGGAGTTGCCGGCGGCTGGATGGGGGAGGGAAGGAGGCTGCTGTAGGGAGATGCAGGTGGCGGCTGTTGGGGAAGGGAAGGGGGCTGCTGTAGGGAGATGCAGGTGGCAGATGTGGGGGAAGGGAAGGGGCGGCTGTAACGAGATGCAGGTGGCGGCTGTGGGGGAAGGGAATGGGGCTGCTGTAGGGAGATGCAGGTTGCGGCTGTGGGGGAAGGGAAGGGGGCGGCTGTGGGGAAGGGAAGGGGGCGGCTGAAGGAAGGGATAGTAGCCTAGGAGTCGTCACCTAGGGTTCCACGGAGTCGGCACCGCGGACGGAGCTTGATTACTGGTTGGAGGTTTTTTTTTTCAAATTCAGCAATACCCCAAATGGCAGCAGCCCTCACCCTTAAATAGAAAACAAATGCTAGGGCACCCGGAATCGACGGCTATGATTGGCCTAGATTTCCGGGGCCAAAACTTCCCAAATAATAATGCAAATAGTACAAGTAGTATATGGAAAAGCACGTAAACGATGAGCCCGACACATCTGTGACGTTGGATCATCAATCGGGACGAGTCCGTCGGCGTGAATACACAAAAGCGGGCCCGCCTTGCAATGTATGGGCTCCGGCTGATCTCCATCATTTAGTCTACGGAAAATCTTTGGACATGTATAGAGGAAATATTGGAAGCTTATCTTTTGTTATTCTAGAAAAATTCAAGAAGCCTGTATTAGATGTAGAACGGTCTTTTATGGAGAAGATTGATGAGGCTGAATGGACTCCTTTAATGATAGCGTTGCCAAAGAGGAAACAGCTTCCAAATCCCATTAGCTTAAAATTGGAGAGAAGATATGTTCATTATTAAAGTACTAGTGAAGGACCAAGCATTTATTGCCATATTAAGGTACAAGCGAAGTCAAAATAATTTCATTTTAAAGGCACCTGTTATGAAGCTTGGTTTGAAAACAAAGGATTGTTCATGGCCCTGTCCTTTGGGCTGGCTACTAAATGCTGAGATGAAGATCACTCGACAATGCTAATTGAAAATTTTCATCTCTTAGGCATATGTGGATAAAGTTAATTGTGATGTCTTTGGACATCCTCTACTTTGTGAAATCTAGAGGTATAAGAAGAAGAAAGCAGTGCAGTGTTAATCTAGTATTGGGATACATTCAATCTAAAAGCCAGGGTTTGGCCAGGAGAAATTAAAAGAACAATTCACGCTTGAGAAAGTTCTTATTATTGTTTGTTAGAGAAGTAGAAGGCTGTACTGGCTCTAAGGAAGTTAAGAGAGTAACAAAGTAAACATGCTTTTTGGTCATCATGATTGAAGATACTCAAGTCAATGGGCTATTTGAGAAATATGCTCAAATCATTGAAGGCCAAAGGCTAGTTTATGATAATCATGCATGATATAAGATTACACTCAAATGCTAGTTAACCTAGATGGAGAATGTTAAACACTAGATGTTAGAAAATGAAGATATTAAAAAGCAAGATGATGACTTGCAAGGGTAAGGTGAATAAAGTCAAGTGTTTTCTCATATTATTTTTGATAGTTTAGTCCCTTAGAAAGATGGAGGATAGGAGATATTAATAAGCTATCAAACACTCAATAGAATCATTGTGAATAACATATATTATTCTCCAACTAACCTCGCATTCAAGGATTTAGTGAAGAGACTTGAGTTGTTGATTGGGTTGCACCCAAAGCTATACACATTTGGGTTGATTAAAAATGACGCCAAGATGCAGGTAGATCATTAATGTCGATTGACTTTTGCATAGTATGGGATGCGTTGATGAGATCACTTGAAATAGCCTTGCTAGATATTTTCCATATCAAATATGGGAATCCTTTATGTGATTGAGAAGTTGTCTATCTTTGATGACTACATTAGTATGATATGCTGAAGAAGAAGAGGTGTATCCATTCTCGAGACAAACACGATGTTCCTTTAGAGATTGTCTAAGGGTGAAGTGAGGAGTGTGATCCATGGCCTTTTACCTTATTTGTAAACTTGAACAAACTAGTTAGCCATATGACAAAGTTAAGGGTGTTAACAGCTCAAGTAACTTTTGAAGATCTAAGGGTTGAGGAGTTAATTAAAAAGTATTCAATGTGTTGTAGGTTTAAAGAGGATTGCATCTTGATTGAGCCATCAACCATAAAATATAGTTGCACACTACTGTTACCATGCCAGAACTCGTTCACTGAAAATGAAGAAATTAAGCGTCAAGTTGCGAGCTTCTTGAGCAAGGTGTGCTCGAGCCAAATGTAAATTTGTGGAGTGTCGATTGTCATAGTGTCAAAGAAAGACAATAGGTAGAAGATGTGCATCAACTACTGTGCACTTAATAAAATTATTATTAAGAGAAGGTATCCTTTGACGAGAATAGAAGAGTTGGTTGATTAGCTATAAGCAGCTCGTGACTTCTCTAAACTTGATTTGCTGTCAGGATATTATCAAGTGTGAGTACATAACTCATATACCTGGAAGACAATGTTTAACACTTACTAAAAGATAAGCTGAATGGCATGTGATTTCATTTAAATTATGCAATATCCCCACAACATTTATGCATTTGATGAACGAGATACTCATGCCATGTTTGGATGATTTTATGTTGGTTTATTAAGATGACATAATCATGTACAATTATCTTGATACTGATCACAAGGACCATCTGGGAAAGGTAATGCAGCATTTGGTGAACAAGTTTGCATTTGAAACCAAAGAAGTGTGAATTTTTGTAGATGACCTTGTTGTACCTAAGCTGTGTTCGAGAATGGCTAAGTGAAGATTGACTCAAAAGTCCCAAGCAATTGTTGAACCAACATTACAAGAACAATGTTTACCGGAGTTTGCCATTATATGAGGAAGTTCATCAAGGACACTCCCTTGTGGAGACCATTATACCAATTATCTAAGAAGAGTTTAATATCTGATTGGGGAGTCAAATAATAGAAGACATTTGAAGAATTGAAAGATCCAATAAATTAAACACCAGTCTTAGCTCTATTCAACATTCATAAAAAGTTTTAAATGGAAGACGAAGCATCATGGTACACATTGGCATCAGTATTGATGTAATATTGCCAACCAATCGTGTACAACTTCGAGATGCTACAAGGATCTAAATTGAACTACCCAACCTACGACAAAGAACTGCTAATCTTGGAAGCATTACTTACATGGGAAGGTGATCATAGTTCACATGGGTTACTAGCTGTGACGTCCCCCACCTTAGTTCCTTACCCAACCTTGACCATGAATCCTTGATAGATCCTTGTTAAGGTGTGGGGACTAGGGTGGCGTTACATTTTTATGCCGAGAATTATAGTCAGGAGTTTAGAATAATAATATAAAAATCACAGACATTTGTTCAAATAATTAGAGAACAGAAAAGTGATAATTTTTTATTCTAGAAAGAGTATTATTATAAGCGCGTGTTTCTCTTTTATTTATAAATACAATAAGAAAATAAAAAGTGCAGCGGTAGATTGATCAGGTTATCTCCAGATACTCAGCAACGACCTGACCTGGCATTTACAGCGAAAATGTCTGGGTTGAACATTTGTTAGAGATAAATTCTAGTACTTTGAATATCATATATATATATATATAAGCAAAAGCATGAAATTTAAGTGCAGGGAAGCATAATAATAAGAATTTGAAAGGCACAATTTTCTCCTTTGAGGATTACATTGGCTTTTCTTGCAAATCATAATTTTTGCGATAATTTTGAAATAGCAATAAAAGTAACCTGTCACAAAAAAGTCTTACTTGTCAAAAATTGATATCTCTATCTCGAAAGTGAATAATATATATATATATATTTATATATAACATTTTCATTCGAGCGGACAAATTTCTCTAATCTTAAGGAAATCAAGTACGTTTGCTATGATTATCACAATTTGGGTTCAAACATTGCAATTCAGGCATTATTCCACCTATGCTAGTTCTCTCGTAGGTATAGTCATAGTCTCTTATATCTTCACAGAATAGTATCATAGCGAATTGACCACGTTCTTATTACATTTTATACAAACTGTAAATACTTCTCATGGAACCCCATCTAATTCAATCAATCAAGAATCATTATCTATTTTGAAAATACCTCATATAGTGACAGTAAACTTTAATTCTAAAAATAGCTGAGTAAGAAATTAGTTGGATTAAATTTGCGGAGCAAAATCATATAATTAAATCAACATATATAAATATAGTTCATAATATCTAGGACACCTGTTTTCTTTAGCTAGATTGACTTCTTGTGAATCTGTGCAAAATTTATTTATTAGAAAAATGTCGAAGGGAAAATAAAGATATTTTTATTATCCTATTTTTAATTCTCTCTCTCTCTCTGATTCTCTCTCACTGTTTCAATGTTAGTGAAAATAGGATGATGATTTTGATGGTGATGGAGCTAGTAACGATAATGATAGTAGTGGTGATCGTAGTTGTGACGATAGTGATAACAATAACAATAATAATAATAGTAATAACAGTAATAATAATGATCGATGTTATCATTATTACTATTATTTATATTTATAAGATAAAGAAATGGAAGTCCTTATGAAAGGGTAAAAGTATAAATTAATAATAATAATATTTTATTATTATTATTATCATCACTATTTTGTATGAGAATTTACATGTAAAAAATATTATTTTTATTGCTTTATATGAGAGGGTAAATAAATAGAAGGAAATGATGTTATATCGGGTAATAATAGTATGATTATCATTATTATTATTATATGCAGATAATAATGATAATAAATATATACTTATTATCAATATTATTTTTGTAAAAAGAGAGATAATATTAATAATAATATTTT
Organism: Gastrodia elata; assembly: GCA_016760335.1. Lineage (NCBI taxonomy): Eukaryota > Viridiplantae > Streptophyta > Magnoliopsida > Asparagales > Orchidaceae > Gastrodia > Gastrodia elata. Next base: position 32,002 of record JACERR010000040.1, on the reverse strand, counting down.
AGTATTTATGATAATAATAGTAATAATAAGATAGTATACTTATTATTACTACTATTATTTAGAGAATAAAAGTAGAGAGAATATTATGATATCAGTGAGAGATAATATTATTTAAGTAAAAGTTATTATGAATATTTGTAACAATTATGATAATAATTATAATAATAATATTTTTAGTTATTATTATTTTTATAATGACATAATTATAATATGATATATATTCATATTATAACATACACATATGTATATATATATGTATATACTAGCATAATACTTATAATATTGGTATATATATATATGTCTATTACGTGTAGTATATATATATATATATTTATATATGTATATATATATAAACATGAAAATAACAAGAATGAAAATTGCATAAAATAAATGTATGTATTAAATTGCAAAAATGAAAGTTAGCAGTTTGGAGCAAAATAAATAAATATAAAAATTAGTGGTTAGTTAATCAGCCTAGCTAGGAGTCAAATTAATTTTAATTATTATTTTCTCTCATTTAAAAATTTTATTTAGATAATTTGTCCAAATAATTTTCTACTCTTTTTGTTTGTTTTCGCGGGCTCTCTCTCGTTCAAAGGGAGTTTAATGTGTGTAGGCAGCGACTTGACACGGAGTATAGGGAATAGTTCTTAAAGTGTCGGACAACGTTCCGACAGCGTTTCAACAAGGTTCGACGGTGGTGCGAGGAGGAGGTGGAGGGGAAGAAAAAGAGGACGATTTGGGGTTTTGTCGAGAGGTGGCGGCGGCTCCACCAGGCATCGTGGGGAGGTTTAGGAGAGTCGAACATGGTGCTAGCGAGATGTCGGGAGGTCGAGGCGGCGAGGCGGAGAGGCGGTGGTTGGCTGAGGAGGAGGTGGAGGGGAGGGGAGAGGGGAGTAGGCTAGGGCTTCGCCGTGGGGAAGGGAAGGTTGTTTTGGAGAGACTTGGGAGGAGGGAGGTCGGTGGCCGATGGCCTACCGAAGGTAGAAGAGAGGATGGGAGCTTGTCAGGAAGAGAGGGGTGAGGGGGTTTTATAGGCTTGAGAGAGGGAGTGGGGAGGGGGTGCCCGGCCGAGCGGGGCAGGGCCGAGCAGGTCGGGTAGGGGGCGGCGTGGCCGCCCCCAAGGGGGGTCAGGTCCTTGGCCTGCACCTAGCATGCGGCTTTATTTCGTGAACAGGGGAGGGGAGGGGAAAGCACGGGAAAGGAAAGGAGGAAGGAACATAGTTTTAGGGGAAAAAACATTTAAATAAAAAAAATTCGATTTAAATTAATCATATTTATTCATCGTTTGATTTCCGAATTTGACAAAACTTGACCAGGAGGTCAGCCTTGAGGAGACGAACATCCTCGAATAAAAATTTCTTGATTCAGAGCTATATTTTATTTTTAATTAATTTTTGAAGTTAAGAACTTCAAATATTAATTATGGACAATCCGACGCTCAAAATTTGATGAAAAATTGTGTAGCTTTATTTTATTATTACATATCCAACGACACCAATTTTTTTTTGAATTTGGACATATATATTATTTTCCTAGTTTTTTATATTTAAAAACTTCAAAAATAAATATAGGATTATCCGTTGGTCGGATCGCCTCCAAACTTGGGCATTACGATTACAATATTATATTCTTTCCAACAATATATTTGACTAATTATAGTTTTGAACTTGGTTGGGGACTTGATTTTGTTCTGGTTGGGTCGACGTTTTGGCTTAAAATTTTGGGTTGTTACACTAGCTATATTAATTGTCGCTGATGCAGAGTAAACTCCAACAATTGTAGCGCATAAAGTGGATTTCATATTTTCATTTTGTTCAACTTGGTAATAGCCTATAGTAAGTAGATGAAGAACATAATGGTGGATATACTGTCTTGACCTCTATTAACGTTGATGATTCTACTAAAATTAAGGAAACCAACTGTGAGATTTAATAGGGAGCAAAAGAGTTTGACTTAGATTTCAAAGTCATCTAGGAAAGATGCCGAGTGATTTGAGGATTTGTTGAGAATCTAACTGAGAGATGGTACAAATCCAAGAAGGATTATTGTTCAAACACACATTGTTGTGCATGCTAAAGGGAGCTGATCGCCTACGTTAGTTTTAAGGGGCTCCCTCTTTGAAAATAGCAAGGCATTTTGGCGTGGGTAAGTATACTCAATTTGGAGAAGTACATGTATTGGCTGAAGATAAAGGCATCATTTGGCTCATTAAAGGGTGTGTACTCTGCAACACTTTTAAATTGAGTAACAAGGGGTTTTAGACCCCGCTGGCTATGTTGTCCAAATCATGGGTGAGTATCTCCGTGGACTTTGTTGGAGGACTCTTGTACATTCTGTTAGGACAAAATTATGTCTGTCTGCTATTGGATCAATTTTCCAAGATGATCGTGCATATGACTTGCAAAGAAATTATTATGGGAGGAAGTGGTGCTCGACTATTCTTCAATTGTATTTTTGTTCATTTTGGTCCATGACAATTTAATATTTTTTATTGTTTCTATTGTCTATGCTCTACACTATATTCTAATTGGCTGCATTCCAACCTTGAACTATAAATTGGCAAATCGAAGAGTCTCTCTTTCAGATATTAAACTCTCAACCATGGGATCATATCCTGGCTACGTAAGCTCCACCCAAAAGGTATGTTGTCATTTGATGTAAGGCATGATTTGCTGCTAACATGCCTTCCCAAAGAGAGGCTTTGAACCCCAAGACCACTATGACATTTAGGCTTGCATGCTTAAGTCCATTTGATATAGTGGATGTTGTTTTCTCTAGTTGTACTCCCATGGAACGATCTCACATCTTTTCAATCTCCTTCGAGCTTGAATATGAGACGACTGAATGAAGCATTGAATAGAAGGACATCATTGTCTTCTTTGTGCGGTTTCGATTCTTTCTACACTTGTTGCAACTGGCCAATGCGACGGGACAATTTCCTGGGACTCCATGACCCACCAGGCCCCCTCTACCTCTTTGAGATGGTGCCCTCCCAGACCCGTTGGCTAAAGGCCAACATTGACGCTTCGTATAAATTTGGCGAGCAGTTTACCTTAGGAGCTGTGATCTGGGATGACTGTGGTCAGTTGATATCTTCATGTGGCGCTCGCATACATTCTACCTCCCCTCTACAGGCAGATATTCAGGCTGCCATGTTACCGCGACAGGCCCTTCAGTTCCGTGAGCCAGATTTGGAGGGGTTACTTGTCGAAAGTGATTGCCTCAGTGCAGTCTGCAGATTACGTCAGCATTGGGAGAGGACTCTCCATTCATATGGCAGAGAGCGTCATGCAAATCACCTTGCTTTCATGTTAGATTTCCTTCATGTTATTTTTGTTCATCGCTTGCAAGATGCAAACCGCGTAGCGGATTTTTGTTGTACTTTAGCTTGTCAGGGCGATTTTTTTTTTGTTAGAGGAGATGTACTCCCCAGGAGGCTTTTAAACCCTCAGCGTGATGACCCCTTGGAGTTTGATCCCGATTGAGTTGTTCTATTGACCTTTTATATATATATATATACATATATATATATATATATATATATATATATATATATATATATATATATATATATATATATATATATATATATAGGCCACAGTCGTACTTTCGTGATCGTGAAGGGCATCGTTGCAATCATAGAATTGATATAAAACACATGCATAGCAAGAGAGAGGGCATGCTTTCTCCACGAGTTAAGATGAGTGTGGAGCTTGCACAGAATATTGGAGAAGTTCTTCTTTGAGGAGGGGGGTTGCCTTGGATGTCTAGCAGTAATTCTTTGAACTTTGGCATATTGGAATGTAAATGAGTTTTTTTTTTCTTGTAAGATGACATTTTCTTGCTAAAGAGCACTTGCAACTTTCAGTGGTTGACAGCTTACCCAGTCTAATTATCATACTCTTTAAAGAACGACATGATATCCTTACCCGATGCAATGGAGACTGCGAAAAGGACATTGTCAGCTTAAAGAAGATGGGACACCATTGGACCATTACGATCCAAGCAAATTCTAATCAGCCTTTAAATGCTCTGTTGTAGTGAATGGCAAGTGAGAGGAGGTCAGAGCATAAAATAAATTAGTATGGAGAGAGTTGACAACCTTGTTGAATTCTCATTGAGCCGTGATCCAATTGAGACTTTTACCATTCACCAGGGGGTTGTATATGATCCTTCTAAGACACTGTGTCGTAAGGAAGTGTTGAGAAGAATCTTCTGAAGGCAAACCATTCCATTTTATCATAAGCTTCATGACAACTTTGATGATCATAGATGCATTGAGGTAGAATAGTAAAATCTCAAGGTGATCTTTTATGTAGCCAAGCAATTGTTCTCAATATCTCTTCCAAGATGAATGCACCTTGTTCTTTAGTCGCCATCTTGGGAAGGAAGCAATTGAGGTGGTTCATCAGAAATTTTGTGATGACTTTATAGATGGTATGACAAAGGCTGATCAGAAAACTTCTTAGGAAATTATTGGTTCTCCTCCTTTGGTATAAAGCCAATGAGAGCATCCTTCCAATATATAATGTGCAAAGGAAGTGATAGATGGCAGCTTTGGTGTCTTCATTAGGGACGTTAAAGTAGCTTTTGAAGAGTGAAAACACTAGGGCATATAATTTGTGCAGAAGTGATAGATGGCGGCTTCGGTGTCTTCATTATGGATGTTCTAATAGCCTTTGAAGAATGAAAGGTGTGGAGCTATCAATGTCTGTAGCCTTATTGTTGCTGGCTCGATTTTTTCATTGATGAGGGGGTTGTTCAAGAACCTTACTATTCTCTCTTCAATAAAGATTCTATCCATTGGCGGGTTCAAGGGATAGTGCTGTGCTTGGACAAATACACCCTAGTTAGAAATAAAATAAAAAACAAGTTTTGGATGTCATTTTAATTATAGAGGCAATTCCCATATTCATCTTTGAGCATCCTTATGCTATTTGAGTGCTTCCTCTGTGTGGACAAACGTAAAAAACATAGAGTTGCAATCCCCTTTATCTACTTAAGCTTTGCTCTCTGTTTCCGCCAGCTGCTCATGCAAGCTTCAGTAGCGTTCAATTCTTAGAGGAGTCTTCTGCACTTCATGAAAGTTATGGGCTAGGGAAAAGTTTTTGTAGCGTCAACTAGCTGAAGCTTCAACATGTTCTTTTCCAGATCCTTGGCGCTTAGCTTAAGCTCAAAAATAGTATTTTTTTCTTACTTCCAAGGTTTCCAAAAAGTTCAGGCCATTTATAGCTGATGGTTGGGGGAGATACACGAATTGGGAATTGCCCTGAATGACTCAATCTCTTATGCCTCATGAAATTGTAGCCACATATCTTCAAACATGTGTCTTGTTTTGAAGTTTTTGAATAATAGATAGAAACCTTAGTAAGATGAGTGACAATAGCACCTGGAAGAGTATTACCAGCTGCAGAGTTGAAGTGAATTTAGTCAAGCCTAGCCCCAGTTCTATCGATGCCGCTCTTATTGTTACACCAGTTGAAGGGATTCTCAATGAACCTCATAAAATGGAGATTGCATTCTTGTAAGCAGCATAAACAATCTTAAGCCACCAAGAAAGGTTTGCATCCATAGAGATGTTAGTTGTCACAATTTTTGTTTTCAAAACTTCACAATTGAGAAATTCATTTTTCAGGTTATGATAATACCGCTAGATTTCCCCTCCGAAGGCTTGATATGAAAGTCCCAATGCTTACCCCAAATTTTGTTGATATCCTGACGACAGCTTATCATTTGGGTCTCTAGGAGGGCAGTCATCCCTTATTTTAACTGAACACCCGTTGCTGAGTATGAAGGGAAGTCACTGCTTTCCTCACCTCGCAACAGTTCTAGAAAATTATCCCATTCATTAATTCATCAAATAGGTGTCACCAACATCCCTCAGGCTTTGCTCCACTCGATCTGTTTTATTGCATTTTGTTGAGTCTCTTCACATCATCTCCCTGGTTTCTCTCAGCTGAAGTGGGGGGTTGCAGCTTTTGGAATATGCCTTCTGGAGTGATCACAAACCCATTTTGAAGATGCTAGTCCCAGCTGCCTGCCTCTTGCTGCAGTGCTTTCATCTTCGGCCATGATAAGCTGCAGTGTTCAGGCTATTGCAGAATGCAGCTTGCTCATTCCAGCTGCTGTGGAGTCACGGTTTGGTGAAGGGTTAAATCTTAGAAGTGAACCAAAACTCCAAGGGATCTGCTCGGTCATCCATTGCATTACTTTGCTGCTATTTTTTCTTTGGCACCACATGTTTATCACTCTTCCTGCTAGATATTTGCTTTGTGATAGCACTTGACCTTGGTTTTCTCAGTTGTACTACCATCATGAACCACTCACTGTGCCTACTTCAGCTAGAGGATGCTTGGTTCCTACATAAGCTGATTGGTTTAGTGGGTTGGAGTTCTCAAAATCATCTCTAGGAGGTAGGGGCTGTGCCTTTGGAGGGTTCAAATGATTGAGGCTTTTGAAGAAAGGGGTAGCTGATAATGGGAATTTACTGAAAAGACATCTGAACTTTTCTGTGAATAACAAGGTATAAAAGCTAATTAACCAATACCTTATACACCTTAGTAGAATGGCGTAACAGAACACCAGAATCGGATTATAACAGTGATGACATGGTATATATTCGACATTAAAACCTTACCTAAGGAGTTTTGGGCTAAAACTTTTAGAATGGCTGGGTTTTTACTAAACTAATCATATCCAATGAGACTGAACTAGATTATACCTCAAGAGGTGTGGAATGGACATTATGTGATGACTCGTGTTAGGTTAATAATAATCAATCTAACATTGGGTACATCTACGCAGGATCATATTGGCGGTTAAGTAAATTAACATTTAAATAATATTTAAAACATCAAGAGCCATACAAAAGTATCATTCATTCGTTCAATTTAAAATAAAATTATTCAGAATATTACAGAATTAATAAGTCTATCAATATGTAAAAAAGAAGTTTCTCTTATAAAAATAAAAGCTAAAGTTTTATTCTTTCAATCTGCATCACATTTTTTTGAAAATGTTCTTAAGCTATCTCAGCATTTTTCAGCTGTACCTGATTTGATATTATAAAAATAATGCATTAGTGCACATTCTAAGTACAAAGCGAAAAACAAATATAAGAAAGTAATAATAATTGCAAAAAAAAATTATAGATTAATGCAAATAAAATAATCATAATTTTTATAAATAAGCACCTCTTTGCCATAGTCATAACAAATGCCAAATTTAAAAGAGAATTGCATAAAAATTCACATTTGTGTTTATGTTTTGATATTATGAAGCAACGTTAACAGTTCTGATGGGCAAAACCAGAACCTCAAGGCCAGGTTCAATAAAAGCATGTTTATCACCTGGGCCCCCTCAAAAGCTTTAGATGACACCCTTATAACTCCCAATGAACTAGCCTTGTTCCTAACATAATTCAACCACAGTGTCGAAACCCTTGCATACATTCACAAGATACGTAGACATCATTTTGTTCCTTTATCTCATTTGGCAATAATATATTAATATATTAATATCAACACAAAAATAATAAGCTTAAAGCGATGCTAAAGTAACAATAAAAGCAAAAATTATAAAAAGTAATATCCAGTGTACGTTTGTGTTGAGTTAATAAGACGAATTGCTCAAAATTCTGATGCGTCTGCAAAAGTTATATATATATAATCTTATTAGCTTGAAAAGGATATCTGCATTACTAAAATATTTACTCTCTAAAAGTTTCTATAATTCTTATAGTGAAGACTTTAATTTCTACTTCACATAATCTTTAAGAATTCCACAATATTCATATAATACAAAATTCTATGCTACTATTCCTAATATACAAATTTCGGAATCTTAACCTCACGTTCTTGTTCAAGATAAATTACTTCTATCTTCAATTCTCTACTACCCCAGATCCAATTTAATTGTCTTTCTAATTTCTCATTGAATTACTACCTTATGTAGATCCATTTCCATTTCAAGCAATCCCAATTTTAGCAACAACGTCCTTTTAATTAAAGCTTTTGCAAATACAACTATTCAAATGAGGAGACTTCTGAAATTTAATTAGGATAACAACATTCCATTACCAATGAGACAGCAATGGATACATTCGACCACAAGAAAAATGTAAGTAACATGTGCATGGAAGATCAAGTATTGCTAATAAGAGTATTATGTGTCTAAAGCAGGAGAACCCCTTTTTGGGAATAACAACACTAGTAGAAAATGTTGATTTGCCGTAAATGAAGGTAACATCAGTTTAAGGTGTAACATGAACTAAGATGATCTTAATAAATCATGTTATGAGAGGTGAGTAAATTGAGACAACAAATGGGTCGATATATATCATTAGGATTCTATTATTTATGGTTTGGAAAAACATAATTGAATATCACCGTCTTAGACTTTATTTCCAGATCTCATTTCTACAAAAATTAATTTGCTATACAACTTAGATATTGGAGTGTAATGTAAGCGAGCTTAGATATAATCCTAATGATATTGTAGGCTATTAACAAATCCAAATAGAAATTTCTTATCATAATAAGGTTTGATTCTCAGATGGAGGACATTCATGCAATCCTAATTTAAGAAATCTTAGCAATAACGAATTAAAGGCATTACATTATTGAAACCATCTCAATTTCAAAGACCCCTATCTAAAACTCTTAATAAGATTAATTGATAACTTGAATTAGTTCCTAATATCTGGTTTGGTGTTAACATTTGATCCTTCTACTATGGATTTCATTTAATTAAAAATTGCAGATTATTAATTTAAAACTCATTAAAACACTTCCTACACATTGATTCTAAAATAAAAATATCTGAACGGTAAATGCTTTGTAAAGGAAGTCTTACCTTAAACGATTAGGGATCTCTCAAAATCAAGCGAAGAAGGAGAAAATCGTGCGGGAAAGGAGCAGATGTTGAGCGCTGAGATCGTCTTGCTTCCGTTGTGAGATCCTACGAACCTCTGATCTTGTCGCTAGGGTGTAAAGGAGTACGAGCAAAGAGGTGCGAGAGCTTGAGGGCTCGGACGACCGAGAGGAAGTAAAGGGCGTCCAAGTGTTTAGCAATGGTGGGGAGGACTCGAAATCTGTGGGGTTTTAATAGGGCGTGAGTATGTAACGAACACCCGCTTCTTGCGCTTCCAGACAGCCAGAGATGGGCGCTGGGAAACTGCCGAATAAGGCTCGTAGGTTACGAGAATGAAAGAATCGGGACTTACGGTGCAGCACGTCGACTCCTCCATTGGAACGACCGACTTGATTACTGGCTGTTACGGGAAGTAGATGTAATTTTGCGTCGATTACGGGAGTGGAAGGGAGCCGAAGGCTGCTCGGCTACGAGAATGGAAAGAGTTTCGTGCGGAAGAGGCTCCCGGTTTAAACAACTGAGAGATGTTTCTTAGTAACATGATTTGTCTAAACTGATACTTGGAATGTTTTATTAATTGCATTTAAATTTGTAATGAAATAATGAAACTTCTATGAATTCTCAAAACTCCCTAAATTAATTTAACCAGTCATATATGCTATAGCACAACAAAATTATGCGGGAGCCGACGAAAACAGATTTTAGTGAGAAATTTTAATCGAAAATTGAAATTTGCTGGTCAACAGAAATTAGCGGGGAAATTTGCAAAAACTAATTTGTGGGTAATCAAAACATATACCTTCCTCTCATCTACGTTCTTTATTATTTGTATAATTATTTTTTGCAATAAATGAGATTCAAAAACCTTCCATCATTAAATTTAAAAACTGCTGTTGTAGTCATCAAAACCTTTGTCTACTTGAAAGCTTTGAAAATAGATGGCATTCAAAAAATGCAGCGAGGTTATCATGGAGCAGGTGCTCCTAATGAACCAATTTTAAAATGCAAGTAGCTCAAAAAAAATCTTATTATCAAAGCTAAGTGTGGTTGGGGCAAGCTAGTTAATGATTGCCTTGTTTTATTTGCAACTAATGACAATAATAAAAATCAAATAAAAGTGAATGATAAAGAAAAGGAATCCTTGTTTGTACTAATTCGCACACTTGTCCGGCCAAGTGCTCTCTCAGAAAGTCTTTCAAATATTTTTCAATAATCAATTGTCACTCTTGCCATAAATTCCACATGGCAGCACTTAAGTTTAGATGAATGTAGGTTACATATTAGCACCCTTATAAAGATTAATGCATTTTACTTTTGCTGATGTGTAACCTGAGTTTTGTCCACTTATGAACTAAGCGTAAGGGACTGATTGGGTCTCACTCAGTTAAAAAGCTATTCGAGTAGGGCCCAGCCCCATCATCTTGGCTAATTAGAAGAGAACAGTGTGTGGGTTATATATCAGCGGGCTTATAGGGCAGTGCTTCTCAAAAAATGATGGTATCTACTTATATCTTAATTCATACAAACAAGGCACTGATATAATCTATTTGGGCAGCGTTTATTCTGTGTTAAGCTGTCTCGACCTTCATTTTCTTTTAATCTTTAGGTTATGGAGATTCTTCATTTTCTTTTAATACAAAAAGGCACTGATATGATCTATATGGGTACCTTTATGCTGTGTTAAACTGTCTCGGCCTTCATTTTCTTTTAATCTTTAGGTTATGGAGATTCCTCATTTTCTTTTAATACAAACAACTGATATGATCTATTTGGGTACCGTTTATGCTGTGTTAAACTTTATCAGCTTTTATTTTCTTTTAATCTTTAGGTTATGGAGATTCTTAAACTTGTTCAAAGAGAACTACAAGGTGAAACAACTACGTCAAGATAATGCAGAATCCGATTGAATACTTTCTGTTTTACTTGCACTGTGCTTGCTATGTCGAACCTTTTTGCTATTGTGGAGGCAGTACTCTCTCTCGCCTCTGCTCACACAGCTGCAGCGTACACTTGGCAGAGACAGTTTGCAGTTGCTTCTGGATGTTAGCTCGTTAAAAGCTTAGAAATTTGTCTTTTCTTCAGATGCTCAAGAATCTCTTCAAAACAGTGAATAGGTCTTTTTTGAGTACAGATCAGTGTACAGTTTTGTTTCTGTTTTTTTCTTGTTACCAATTCCACTGATCTCAGAAATAAAATTTAGGCAGATAGTTACTATTGGATCTGAACTTTAGTGAATTATTTTGTGTATTTGCTATTTTTCTGTACGATTTGTCTCCAGTTGTACAAATGAAAGTTCATGGATTTTATTGTGATCGATTTAATTATTGAAATTGAGTTCAATGTAGGCATGCTAGTTGTAAGGTGACGATGATGCCTATTAAAATGGATGGTTTTTCAGTGGTTACAATGGTTATAAACCTGCTTTTAGAGTGGTGAAAAGGAATAGCAAAAGGTTGATTAGAGATTCTACTGCTTGAATGCAACTGATTTGTAAAGCAGGTTTTTGCAACTAATAAAGCTAAGATGATTATTAGTTGAACAATTGGACAAATGATTGATATATTTTTTGTTTCTAGAGTTTGTAATCTCTTAAAATAATTACTATTTTTAAATTTTTTTAAATACATTTTCTCATATCCTTGCAAAGATATGGCAAGAGGATGCTTGGATTTTCATTTATATTATTAAGAGCTAAACTAGCTAGATTAGCAATGATTTCAATAAGCAGTCTTTTTTTATTTTTGTTTTTTGAGCTGGCTTATAATTAGTTACCAGTAATATGGTAAGAAAGATGATAAAAAAGGAGGAACACATGCTGCATCTAAAGCCATGCAGGCATACAAGCTTAAAATGTTCCTTAAAGGTAATTTGTTGAAGAGTTTTTATGCGCATGTGTGAGTGCACATATAATTTTTGCTTGCATGTGTATGGGCTCACTACTTTCCTTTGTAGAAAGAAATGAGCAATTCTGTTTTCATATTCTTTGATGTTAATCACTTTATCGAGATGATACAGATTAAAGCATATTAGAAGATAATGTCACATCATGTTTTATATTTGAGCACGTGTAAATCTAGATTGTTGAGTTCATGCAATGATAGCATAGAATATGTATGGGAAAGTGCTCAGTTCATTAAGATAGCAGTAAGTCTCTTTCTATACATCATACATATATACATACCAACTTGTACATGCAAACATATATGTAAATTTGAATTCAATTGCTTGTTTAAGGGTATTGTTAGGGCGGTTAACGTTCTCCTTAGGGCCTCATAAATTGAACTTTAAAGGATTAATTGAAATTATTGATATTTCAAGTGGTTGTCTTGAATAATGGTTAATTATTATTTTGCTGTGTTGGGCTACTCTAGCTATGGGGCAAGTGTTGGATTTGCTATGTTTTGCTTTGTTTTGCATTTTGCCTTTTGGTCTGCTCATCGGATTGTTGGCCGTTTGCCTAATCTAGTTTTGTATGGTTTGGAGTTTTCTTGGCTTTGTTTTGGTTGGTTCATTCTCAGCAATTTATTTGAATATTGTATTGATTGGATTTGGTTGTGGACTTTGCTACAGTTACACTTTAAAAAACATAATAATATACGGATGATATGATAATCTTATATGTAAGTAAATAATTGATGCAACATCTTGGGCTCAAGTGTAAAAATAAAAAAAAAAAAATTTATGTTGATTTTTTGTATATATTTTTGTGCAAGTATAATATTTTTTTAGTAGTATTTTTTTTTTTGGCTGAATTTTAATGGCTAGCTGCCATTGGTCATTTCTAATTGGATGTTTTATTGGCTAGCTGCCATTGGTCATTTTTTTAATTGGATGATTTTTCTGGTATGGATGGCTCTTTTCCTTGTGGCTATGCTAAATGGCCTTAGTTTCCTATTTGGTAATTATATTCGTTCATTTATTATTATGTTCTTAATAATTTTGATTGTCTTTCCGTTGCTAGTTCAATCCATGTTCATGATTGTCTTATGTGTACTTAAGTGGTGTTGCTCTTGACACTTGGTTTTCTTGTTGGTAATTTTGTGAAGTTTTGTAGATCATGCTATGGCCATTTTAAAAAAGTTGGAGGTGTGTGGTAGATCTTTGGTTTGATGCTCAATTGTTCAGGGCATTGTTGGTTTCTTGTTGTGGCTTGCACGACTCAAATCATCATTTTGGTTGTTTTTCTCGCTTTAACTACTATCTGATTTGAGCTGTTTGTTATTTTATTTTGAATGTGTATCATTTGGTTATATTTACTTTGGGTTGTTAATTTAGTTTAATTATGAGATTAAGATTGGCTGTTTAGTTGTTTTTTATTAGCTTGTACGTTTTACTTTTACTAATTTTATAGGTCTTATGCTCTTTATTTTCATTTTTAGTTTCCATTGAGTTCTTTTTTTTTTGTATTTTTTTCTTTTATTTTGCAGTGAAAATTTTTTAATCTCTTTCAAATAGTAAAAACTATGCATGTTAAATTTGTATAAAAAATATAAGATATCTAAGGTTCTCAAAAGAGAGTATGCTACTAAGCTGCTAATTACAGATAATAATAAGTTGTAAATTAAAAATAGGAAATTAAAATTAAATAAAAACTATTCAATATATCATTAAGTGAAGCTTTGTCTCACTTTTATCTTTAATTGGCCAACATGAACATCTTCACATTTGGAACAAATATAATCATAGAGAAGCATCGCTAACAATAAGATTAGTAAATCTTGTAACATCATTTATTAGCACTATCAAAGCATTGAATGGTGTTGATAATCTCATGAAACCTTGAATAAGTCCATCTAATAACTGTAATTTTAAGATGAATACTATTTATAATATTCTTTTTTGCACTGTATCTGAACCTTGTTAGAATCTATTTCAACTTCTTTAGCAAGTTTAACTTGAAGGTATGCTTAAGATCTTTTCTACTGAATGCGGATCATAATTGGTCAAGATAATTAAAGAGCTAAGATTGCTAGTTAAGCTTGAAGACTTAAGATAGTTGAAGTCCTCAAATATTTGAAAATTTTTGTTTATATAGGCTTTAATTTTATTCACTATGTTTTTGTAATGATTGTAAGCTTCAAGTAGTACTTTAGATATTTATGAGATGTTTGGTTTTAGATAAAAATAACTAGACTAGAATAAAGTTAGTGTAAAATAATTTTAGGTATATTAAATGAAGTATAAAATTCTTTTAGTGTTTGTTTGTATTAATGTAATAAGGTGTATTATACACAAAATTTTATAGAAATTTAAATATATAACTACTCATGAAAGCCATGGTGGGTGAATGCTTTGAGAAAGGCAGTGAAGGCAAGGTGAGGATGGTCGGGCGACAACTAATTGAGGCTGGGTACAACCGTGACAAAGGCCGTTGAAAGCCGACAAACATCATGAAAACTAACCATGAGTTTGACAGATGTAAGCATTGATTTTTAAGATGTTTGTTGAGGTCTGCTAAGGTTGTTACAGTAGGAAGTGGTTAAGGAAAGTTGGATCAGATTAGTCGGAGGTTGGCATTAGGACTGCATAGGCCAGAAAATATCATGGAAAATAGCAATGGTTTTACCCTCTACGAGGTCGGTGAGCCTTAATGAAGGCCAATAAACATTTGGGAAAATTAATCAACGTTGGGCAAAATCCTAGCTTGTTCAACAAGAGTCAGTGGCTCTACAAGTAAAACTTATAGAACAAGAGTCAGTGGCTCTACAAGTAAAACTTATAGGGATTATAATGATTTCTTTGCCCGTGGGTGTCCAAAGGAGAGATTTTCTAGAATAGGTAGCGTTTTTGTAACCACATCATTGAAGAGTGGATGTATGATCACGTAATTTGATTCTAGCTCAATTGAGTTCAATATTTACTTAAGCTGACAAATTAAAAGCAAGGCAGAGTATGTAGAGTTATTTAATGGATGATAGTTCCTAACTCAATATATTTTAAAGTCACATGTATCTAATAAATGGAGTTTGGGTTTGTGGGTGAAACTTGGTGTGAACATGTAACAATCCAAGAATGTTACGGGGTTAATTAGACCCAAATATAAATAGATTAAGATAAAAATAAGGATCCCAACTTAAATCAATTAAAAATTAAATAAAAATACTATTAGATAAACTACAGTATAAGGATCCTACTACGAAAATTTGAGCTCGATTGGGATCCCAATTCTTCTTAAATCTTGATGATTAACTTTCGAATTTAGTTGTATGAACTTCTGTCCAATTGTGAGGATAGATTTCCATTGAGTTCTCATAGAAATGATATATAGCTTATATCAAGTTATTAGATCTCACCCATGTGCCTTCATCTCTTAGATGCAGTCAATTATTTTTAGTAGTTGTGAGTGAACTTGGTATAGTTCATGTTGATCTATTATTCTCTTATTTTTGAGAAAGCAGCACCTTTCAAATATTCATTATTTAGATTTATCCTGCTTAAATAATCCAAGTGATGTGAACGTTTGTCAAAAAGAGGCTTGTAATACAAAATACTCTCAAAAAGCATGGTAATCGCCGAGCTACATCATTTCAATAAAGCGATAAGCTACAAGTTTAAATCACACATGCAAGGTATATTAAGTACTTGAAACTCTTATTGAGTTTTGAATAAATTAAATAATGTTATTGTTGGCTCTATGTATAATGTGTACATTACTTGCATTAACCTTATATTTAATTTGACTTTATCTCATTTGCATTAATCTTAAAATTTTATGTTACAAAAAAATTAGAAATATGGTACCAATGTACTCTTAAGTGCTCCAATAAGTTTAGACTGATAAGATGGGTGAATTACATCAGTTTGAGGATATAATACTACCAAATGTAGGTTTAAGTATCCTTTTAGAGGATTAATCAAATTAAAATATAATATTGAGGCTGGCTGGATCTAAGTATCTGATTTAGTCAAAAATTGAGAAGTAGAACTTAATACTTAAGATTGATAGAGATCATAGAGTAATCTTGAGGTAAGGGTTACCTCTAATTTCATTATTAGTATAGGTTAATAACAATTTTGTCAATTTTGAAATTTATGAAATTGCTAGTTTCACTGTGTTAGGATTCAAAAGACTCCTTAGAATAGTTCCCAAATATCTTAGAAAACATTTATCAGTATAGCTACCAAGTATGATGATGATTAATTCTAGACATGAATGTGGATGCTTACTTAAGACTTATTATCTTGGTATTAAGTATGAGTTAGTATGAATTTTGGAAATCCTTGAGTTGAGAATTTATTGATAACAGGATGCTAGCATAAGCATAGAGTTATATACATGACAACCTAAATTATGTATGTCTGCATTCGCACGCAAGTATACGTGGTGCGAAGTAATATGGGATGGTGAGATCCTGAGAGTTATTATTTTCTGGGAATGATATTTAGATTTGTTACTAAAGTCTATCCAATTTCAATAATGTTTAAGTAGTCAATTAGGTTATTTTGAGTTCCTAAATTATGATTCCTAAATTAATTTAGTTTTGAAATAGTTTTGAAAAATTAGGAAGAGTTAAGATTAAACATGCAGATTATTATAGGTTCCTACAAGTACTCTTCTTCTCAAATCTATGTCATGTTAGCTGGATTAATTTTCATTTTATTATCAAGAGATTTACTATTGTCTAAATGATGCTTTAAATGTACTAAATCTTATCTTGAGTTATGAAATGAACACTATAAGGTTCAATCTTAGCACATAGATAACCATGTGAATTTTAAGTTAAGGAAATCATCTCTTATGTCTACGTGATAAAATCTACATTTTTAGTTAAGTCTCAGATGAACTTGATTCCATTGGCGCACACATCATCTACTCTTAATTTAGCTTAGAAAATGAGTTGCGAAGCTAAATGTTTATGTCACATCACTCATTGCTTAACGTGCTCAAAACCTCGCATAAATTAAGAGTGAGCTATGGAGCTCTATAGGTGGTTCTCGGTTAACATTCATCAAGTTCATACATAAAGTGGTATGAATCGAGCTATAAAGCTTAGAGAATATTATGTTATATTTTCTCATGGCTCAAATGATCAAGCTCTTGCCCTAAGTTGTGCACGAGCTGTTTTTGCACTACAAATGTTATCACAACAGTCACAACATTAATGTTCGAGAAATCACATCTTTTGATAAAGCGATCATTAAGCTCTATGAAACTTCTATATAAAAATATACAATATATATATATATATATTCATCATTCTTTAACTCATTTATACAATAAAATATTTAAATATTTTGAGAACTAAATGACATTTTATTGATTAGAAGAGCTTACAAGTATTACATCATGATTTTCACATGCTCTTGCCTAACCCTCCCCAAAAGGGGGTTAAGGATGCCATCACAAATAATAAATAAAGAAAGATGCAAGTGACACTAAGCATTTTCATTGCTCTTACAAGAAAATATCAATAAAATAAGTTGAGAAAATAATACTTAGGAACAACTTTAGCTCTATCTTTAATTTCTTCTCTTCTTAGGTTCCTTCCCTTCTCCTTGGTCTTTGTGCTATTCCTTCTTCTCAATCTGGAACCTTCTTCTCCTCCTTAAGTTTAGGAAATCCTCTTGAATATCTTCTTTTTCAAACCAAAATTTAGAACCCTTGCTAAGTCTTTCATCTTCCCTTTTATAATCTTCTATTCACTCTTCTACTCTTCAAGGTAGTCAAATTTCTTTCTCTTAAAACTTGGAATTGCTATTAGTTATATTCCCTTATTCTGTTGAAAATAAGGGGGTTTAATGCTTTACATTAATTATGGCTGTGAGAAAATGGAGAGTTTAAATATTTGGGCTGTCCCAATGATGTCTTGGAGCAGATTTCCAATAAAGTTTGACGGTGCGTGCTACAATGCACTATAGCGCCTTGCTTTCTGTTCATCGAGAACTAAGACACGATGTAGCGCCTTGCCTTATGTTCATCAGGTGCTACGACGTGCTGTAGCTTCTGAGTCTTTGGAATTCTAGCGCTACGGTGTGCTGTAGCACCATGTCTCAAAAAATTGGGCACTGTGGCGTGCCGTAGCATCTCAATCTCTAGAATTTTGGCACTGTGGTATGCTGTAGCGCCTCAGTCTCTAGAAGTTGAGCACTATGGCGCGTTATTACGCCTTAGTCTTGGGAATTTTGGCACTATGGCGTGCTATAACGCCTTAGTCTTAGGAATTCTGGCGCTGTGGCGCGTTGTAGCCCCTTAGTCTCAGGACATTGGGTGTTATGGCGTTCTGTAGCACTTTAGTCTCGGATCGTTGGGCACTGTGGCACGATGTAGCGCCTTTCTCTATGTGAGTTTGGCGCTATGACGCGATGCAGTGCCTTGCTTTCGGGAACAAGGGCGTAATGACACATCATAGTGCGTTGCTGCGCAATTTTCATTCAATTTTCCTTTTCATTTCAATTTGATCTCTTCTTACCTAAAATGCCATAAAAATACACTAAAAGTACAATTAATCCTAATAAAAGTATAAACTCTAATACAAGGTTCTCTATGTTTATTGGGTTCATCAATACATATCACTAATGAGACATCATTGGAATTAGTTCCCTGGCCTTTATATAACTCTAGAAAGGGACTTGCCCCTTATCTTCATGCGCATGGTTAAGTGCGGCTAGATAGATACTAAGTGTCTATATTGTATTTCCCTTTGCTTTTATTAGGATCGATTGATTTGTCTTGTATACAATTGCAAAAGGGTCCATCCTCTTTTCTTTTGTGTGTGGAGATATGTACAATAGAACACAAGACAAACATCCAAATTCCTTAGTTTGTCATAATTAAGGATCATATGTTTTAGCTTGATAAGTGTAATTAAATAATCTAAGTATTTGTTTTCCTCCTATGGTGACACATTAAGTGTATATGTATGTAAATGAATAATCAAAAAAAGTGAAATCAAGAAAATTGAATGTGATTCAACTTTGGGTTAAGACATAAGAATGTTCTAACATCATCTAATTCAGAGAAATAATGAAAGGTAACTAGACAACAAGGGATACCACACTTACAATTGATGGGATTTATTTTTAATTTTTGCAATTCACATCCTATGTAGCTGGTGCTGGTTTGAGTTAGTTCAATGCATATCAATACTTATAGTAAGTGCGGGCCTGAGTTAGTCCAATGCACACTAGGGTATTTAGTAGGTGCGAGCATGTGTTAGCCAAATTCACATAAGACAGACATTGGTTTTAGCATTAAGTTATTTATATTTTAGTCATATGTTTCAACTTTTAGCAGTCTTACTTTCATCATTATTGTTTTACAGTTTACAACTTTTATTTTTAGTCTTATACAGTTTCAATCTTTTAGTTTTATATGCATTATTGTTTTGCCTTATAATCAAATATAATTACTGTGATATCCTAATGATAACAATTTTTGTAGATTAAAATATATTTAGACCTTATAAGTCTAATCATATTTTCTTTTTTTTGGATGTGCCCTCATATATATATATATATATATACATATGGCAGATCATGAGAATAAGTCAAAACCTGTGATTTGAGGACTAGGCTCATGAAGGAGAATCAATTTAAAGCATGCAAAGAGCAAGATAAATTTTTATTTCATTTCTTTTTTAGCTCTATATTAGAATAAATTTAATAATTTGAACTGAATGTATTTTCTTATTTTAGAGTTTCTTTATTGTATATGAATGGAAAAATATGGAAATTATCTAGATATATTTTCTTTAATTGCACTAATGAACTAAACAAATGATAGGATTTTGCGAACAGTTAACACATAATGTCAGTTTAGTTTCATTAGCCTGACATCTAGACCTTACAGTTGGTATTAGAGTAGGATTGGGGAGACACTGGTATAGTAGTGTGTGAATTCACAGTCCATCAAATACAAATTGAACATCAGAATGATGGGAAAATCATTGTAAGAGGAAAACCTATAAACTATATAGAACTAAGAAGGAAAATTCAACATGAAGAGGTTAGCAAAGTGATATAAATAACAAGAGAGACAATGTATGGAAGGTAAAGTGAGATGTGTGAATAATAAGGTGACAATTGCATTATCATATTTAGCTTGAGAAAACAATAGTAAAATGTGGAATAAGAATAGGAGTTTGAAATGTAAATATTAATTTAAACCATGGTTATGAAATCTTTATTCCACTGCACTTAATAAACTTGAAATTAATCGAATGAAAACTTGAAAGTATTTATGATTTCGTCACTATATCACCAATAATAGAGAAGGAAACGTTAAATATAGACTCTGTAGATTTAGTTGTAGACGAACTTACATAAAATATATATGTATTTTTTTTATATTCTTTGGTAATCAAGTAAACCACTCTAATGGCATTTACCCTTGAGAACTTTATAGAAGTTCTTAAGTTGCTCTTAATTTTGATATGGTAAATTTTAAAGTCATCAAAAGCTCAATCTTTGTATTTGATTGCACTTCCACATCTGTTATGAATCTCTTAAAATTAGAATTCATATGACCTTAAATGTTCAAGCCAAACTTAAGATATGTATCTTCATTTGATACCTAGGATTATTTGATGAATTCATCTATTGATTTAGGAACCCAATTTAGAATTTTGTACTTAAATTTGATAGGTAATATTTGCCTTCAGTAAATGGGATATAGACTTCAATTTATTCACATTATTTGTAGTATGAAACTATAACATGTAAATTAGAATATCTATATTTATAAATCCCTGAAGATTGAAAGAGCACTATGAATGTAATCTAATCTCATTACAAAATAAGAAAAATAAACTCATGAAATCACTTACTTTAAATCATTACTAAGATTTCAATTATTGCTTTGGAATATTCTAAAGGTGAACATACTAGTTTATCTCATGCTGAATTTTGATGTGTATTTTGTTACATTAGTTCTACTATCAAGTACTCTAAATTTCCTAATTCCTCTTTGCATGTACTTCATAAGATTTGAAAATTTATATTTTACCAACAATGTGACTTCCAGATGAAAAATGGGATTAACTATGCCTTAGTATTGTATAGTGTTGATATTCAAAATTTGGATGAACACTAGCATATTGCCTAATTAAATTATTAGAAAGGAAACTATACTCACTTGTTTACATCAGTGGTACCCCTCACTTCAAATTCTCTATTCAAGATCAAAATAAGGAAGCTTATTGTAATATGGGTTTTATTACCATCCATCATCCTTAAACTCATTGTTTTCAAGGGATATTGTATTTTTTATATGACTTGTAAACACTATTCAATAGCATATTCTAACATCAGATCTAACTACTTTGCAAAGGAAACCATGAAATTGTTTGTGAAATCAAACTAGTGCTAGAAAAATATATTTAAATTTATAATTGCTGATAATATTTTTATTTTTATTTTCTTTTATCCTAAACTATATTGTGTGAGTGTGTTAGGTGTGCATGTGTTTGTCTCTCTCTACATACATATATATTTATATACGATTGTGAGTATATATACCTAAGTATGTATACCCAACACACACACACAAATGTGTGTGTGTGTATAGACACACACATACACTCTCTACATACATATATATTTATATACGATTATGAGTATATGTACCTAAGTATGTATACCCAACACACACACATATGTGTGTCTGTGTGTGTGTATAGACACACATATGTGTTGTGAGTATGTATACCTAAACACACATAGACACACACACACACATACGTGAGTATGAATATATATATATATATATATATATAGTTATACGGTTGTGTGTGTGTGTCTATATACGATTATGAGTATGTATGCCCAACACACACATATATGTGTGTGATTTGAGCATGCATATATATATATATATATATATATATATATATATATATATCTGTGTGTGTGTTTATGTGTATATATATCTGTGTGTGTATGTGTGTGTATGTGTGTGTTGGGTATACATAAAAGTTAGTCTATATGAGTGTGTATGTGTGTGTGTCTATATATATATTAAAATATATTGATACACAAACACACACACATAGAGTACTTGTGCAAGATCAAGAGGAAGGAATGGTTGCGACTATGTATACACATCCATATATATATATGTATATATATGACACACACACATACACACAAACACATTCACATAAAGATTAATATATATGAGTGTGTGTTGGG
>JACERR010000409.1:22500-28098 GCA_016760335.1 Gastrodia elata | reverse complement strand
CACACACACACATAGAGAGATTAGTTATATACCTGGGTATACATACTTATAACCACATATATATATACACACACACACACTCATATATATATATATATATATATATATATATCTAATATAACATGTATATATAATTGTGAGTATGTACACACACACACACACATGTGTGTGTGTTGGGTATACATACTAATCTCTATGTGTTTGTTTATTGTGAGTGTGTACATACACTATGTTGGATATACATACTCATATACATACACACACACAGTGTCTGTGTGTACCTATATATATGTTTGTGTGTATGCGTGTGTTTATATATATATATATATATATATATATATATATATATTATATATATATATATATATATATATATATATCTGTTTGTGTATTTATAATTTTATATTTATATATGTATGTATACCAACACACACATGCATGTACTCATATATACTAATTTATATGTGCATGTTTGTGTGTGTGTGTTTGTGCGTCTGCTTGTCTATATATTTACATACAATTGAGAGTATATATACCCAACACATGTTTGTATGTGTTATGTTTGTGTAGAGACACTCTCACAAACTCACACACTCATATATACTAATCTATATATGTTTGTATTTGTATTTGTGTATGTGTGTGTGTATTTATATATATATATATATATATGTATATACACAAACACACACACACAACCTTATATATATATGCTGATATAGATAATCTCTATGTATGTGTGTGTTGGATATACATACTCACAACACACCTAGATATTTGTATATATAAGTGTGTGTGTATCCATACCACATTCACACACACACACACACACACTTATATCATACACATACACACAGACAACAGACACATAGACACACACACACACACACACACACATATATATATATATATATAGACTAATCCGTCACACACACACTCTTAGAAACTAATCTCTATGTGTGTGTGTGTGTGTGTGTGTTTGTCAGTATGTATATATCAGTATATGAGTGTGTTACACACACACACAATCACAAATACACACACACACACACAACTCATGTCTATATATAAGTAGTGTGTGTTTGTGTGTGTGTGTGTGTGTCTGTGTATGCGGGTATACGTACTCACAACCATATAACACACACACACACACACAAGTGTGTGTGTGTCTATATATTTATTCACTATTGTGAATATGTATACCCAACACACACACACACACTCATTTATACATGTATGTGTGTGTGTATGTGTCTATATATATGAGTATGTATCTATACATATGTCAGTATGCATGTTTATATATGTGTGTCTTAATATATATACAGTTGTGTGTGTGTGTGTGTTGTGTTTGTGTACTCACACACATACAAACACATAAACACACACATACGAGTATATAATACACACACATACACTCATTTATACATACTTACAACTGTATAAAATTATATTTATATAAGTGTGTGTGTGTGTGTGTATGTGTGTTATATAGAGATTAGTATACATGAGGGTGTGTGTGTATGTGTATGTATACTTTGTGTGTGTGTGTGTGTGAATATATATATATATATATATATATATATATATATATATATGAGTGTGTGTACTGTGTTGGGTATACATACTCACATAAACACACATATATATATAAGTATATATGTATATAAGTATATATGTATATCAGTATATTTATTATGTGTGTGTGTGTGTATGTGTCTTATATGAGTGTATGTATGTCAGATACACATAATCTCAATATATTGGGTATATACACACATATATAAAGATTATGTCCTTGTGTGTGCGTGTATTACACTCATAGACACACACATAGTATATATGAGTGGGTATATATATATATATATATATATATATATATATATGTGTGTGTGTGGGTGTGTGTGTGTGTGTGTGTGTGTGTGTGTGTGTTTGAATATGTATTCCCAATACACACACACACACACTTATATATATATTTATCTCTATGAGTGTGTGAGTATGTATACATACGGTATATGTGTGTCTGTGTGTGTGTATCACACAAATAGAAATATATAGACACACACTCATACACTCAGATATACTTATCTCTATAACAAATACATACACACACACACACACAAACACACAGTCTTATATATTTATCTCTATGTATGTGTGTTCGGTATACACACACCCACATAGAGATAAGTATATATGAGTGTATGTTTATGTGAATGTGTGCCTGTGTTTGTGTGTGTTTATAATAGACACACACACACACATATATTCTAATCTCTATGTGTGTGTATATATATATCTATATGTGTACGATAACACATGTGTGTGTGTCTATATAAACTCATATATATATATATATATAAATGATAACACATGTGTGTATATCTATATAAACTCATATATATATATAAGATATATATACACATACACACTTATATATACTAATCTTTATGTTTGTGACATATATAAAAATATAGACACACCTATTTATATTACAGTTTTACTTATCTCTATGTGTACATACACATAGAGATTAGTATATATTTATACTCATAATCGTATATGCAACACACACACACACACACACACACACACACACACACCGCGCACACACACACACTTATATATACTAATCTTTATGTGTGTGTATTATCATATATACTTATCTCTATATGTGTGTATTTGTACACAGATAGATATTTATCTATATGTACTAATCTCACACACTCATATATATATATATATATATATATATATGTGTGTGTGTGGTTGTGAGTATACATACCCAGCACATGAGTGTGTGTGTGTGTGTGTAAGTGTTTGTGTGTGTATATGATTGTGAGTATGTATACCCAGCATGCACACACACACTCATATATACTTATCTATATGTGTGTTTGTGTGTGTGTGTATGTGTCAGTGGTATGTGTATGTATGTATATATGCGTATGTCTATATATTGACACACACACATACTATATACATGTAAAGATACATGTGTGTGTGTGCGTGTGTGTTGGGCATACACTCACATATGTGTTATCACACACACACACACACACACACATGTTGTATACATGTATACACACGTGTATGTGTGGGTATTTGGTATACATACTCATACACATGGCATAACATACAGTCACATACACACTCACATGTGTGTGTGTGTTTAACTGTATGTGTTTGTTGGGTATACATACTTAGGAATATATACACACACTCATATATAGACATACATACACACACACACACAGATAACATACACGCAGACACATAGAGATTAGTTATGTGTACAACATGTGTGCGTGTGTCATATAGGCACACACAGATAAAGAGATAAGTATATATGTATACCTCACACACATGTTTCACGCACACACACACACACACACACACACACTCATGTATACTTATCTCTATGTGTGTGTGTGTGACATACATGTGTGTGTGTGCTATCTACATGTATACTTATCTCTATGTCTGTGTGTGCTTATATCACACTCATATATACTAATCTCTATGTGTGCATATTTGTGTGTGTGTGTTATCCATATATATATATATATATATATATATATATATATATATATATATATATATATATATATATATATATATATATATATATATATATATACTCACACTCATATTTACAAACACACTTACACACAAACACATACACATATAGCTTAGTATATATAAGTGTGTCTATATGTGGGTGTGTGTGTGACAAACACATACACATAGAGATAAATATAAGTACGTATGCCTATACGCACGCACACATGTGCGAGTATGTATTGTATGTGTATACCCATCACACACATATGCGCACAAACAAACATGCATACAGATACACACTCATGTATACCCAACACACACACATAGAGATAAGTATATATGAGTATTAGAGATTAGTATATATGCATATATATATATATGCATATATACTAATCTCTAACACTCATATATACTTATCTCTATGTGTATATGTGTGTGTTTGTGTGTGTGCATGAGTGTGTGTATATATGTATACACACATAGAGATAAGTATAATTTTAAATATATTAGGTTGTGTGTGTGTGAATGTATACATATTTTTATAGACACGCATATATAGAGATCAATATAAGCATACCCAAAACACAGACACACACATACACACTCATATATACTTATCTCTATATGGGTCTGTATGTGTGTGTGTGTGTGTAGACTGTATATAAATATATGTGTGTGTGTGCGCGTGTATGTGTGTGTGTGTGTTGTGTGTGTTGTGTGTGTTGTATCATACACATACACACAACACCATATATGAGTTTGTGCACACACACACACACACACACACATATGTGTCTATGCATATGGCGCACACACACAAACACACACTCAAATATATGGTTGTGATAACATACACACAGTATGTATATAAATATATAGATAGATACACACACACAACCGAATATATATATATATATATATATATATATTATATATATATATATATCTAGGTATATATACTAATCTCTACGTGTGTACACACACACACATAAACACATGTACACACACTCAAATACACACTTATATATACAATTGTATATTTGAGCTGTGAGTATGTATATATACTACACACATACTAATCTCAATGTGTGCGTTTATGTGTATGTGTGTATGTGTGTATCTGTATGCAATGTGTGTGTGTATGTATCTACATATATATTTGTATACTAATCATTGTACACACACACACATGCACAAACACACACACATATATAGACATATATACATTGTCGCACACACACAAATAGAGACTCATATATGGATGGATGTGTCCACATAGTCGCACACACAAATAGAAATTAGTATATATGAGTGTGTGGGTGTGTGTATACATACTCCCAACTGTATATATATATATATATAGATATGCGTACACACACACATACACACACTCGTATATACTAATCTCTATGTGTTGTGACTATGTGTACACATTCATATATGAGTGTGTGTTTGTGTGTATATGTATACATAGAGATTAGTATATTTATATACATATATATACACACACACACACATACGAACACACACACATACAGATTAGTCTATCTGAGTGTGTGTGTATGTTTTGGGGTATACTTACATATCTCTATATGTGTGTGTATATATGTCTCTACATAAATACATAGAGATTATCTCCATGTGTGTAGAGACACACGCACACACACATAAAGATAAGTATGTATACCTCACAACACACACACATAAATACTCGTATATATTAATCTCTATGTGTATGTGTGTGTATGTGTGTGTGTTGTGGGGTATATCTACTCACACACTTATACAAACACAAACACATAAAGTTATATATCTATATATTTGAGCACACACACATAGAAATAAGCATATGTGTGTGTGTGTATCTATGTGTGCATATATATATATATATATATATATATATATATAAATGCATATAACACATACATGTGCATCTATATATTTATATATGGTTATGAGTATGTATACCCAACACATGAACACATATGACACACATACATACACACACACACAAACACACACATATACTTA
>JACERR010000409.1:10000-12500 GCA_016760335.1 Gastrodia elata | reverse complement strand
TGTGTGGATGTGTTGTGTATTGGGTATACACACACATAAACTACACAACATAGACACACACACACACACAATATAGAGATTAGTATATATGAGTATGTGAGTATGTATACCCAAAATAATTTTGTGTGTTTATGTGTTAACTTATTTATGTGTGTGTCTATCACAACCATAAATATATATATATATATATATATATACAATACATATGTGTATGTGTTATCATAACCTTTATATACTATATAAACACACACATCCATGTGTGTGTGTACGTGTGAGTTTAGTATACTTATCTAATGTGTGTATATAGACATATGTGTTACCCAACACACATGTCTTATATATGTCTGTGTGTGTGTGATAACATATACATGTATATAACACATATGTGTGTCTATCTAAATGTTTATATTTCAATATAAATCTATGTGTGTGATAACATATACGTGTATGGTGCCTATACATACTCATTTTGATTATATATGCATACTCTTTATATAATATATGTTGGGTATAGAGATTAGTATATCTGAGTGTATGTGTGTTGGGTATACAAACTCACACACATACAAACATGTGTTATCACACACACACAGATATGTATACATGTCTGCATACCCAGCACACACACACACACACACAGATATGTATACATGTGTGTGTACCCAACACGCACACACACATAAGCGTATGTGTCTGTATGCATATATGTAGACACACACACACACGCACTCACACACACATACTATATATATGAGAGTATGTATACCCAACATACATAGATACATAGACACGCACACACCCAAGACACATAGAGACAAGTATATACACACACACACATGCCTAACATACATACAGACACACACACACATGCACAAACACACACAAACACACCCAATATAAACAAACATACATACACACACTCATTAATACTTATCTCTATGTGTGTGTGACATACTCATATATACTAATTTCTATATAAATTAATCTCTATGTGTGTGTGTGCCTATATAAATACTCCAAACCATATATATATATATATATATATATATATATATATATATATATATATATATATATATATATATATATAAAGACATACACACACTCACATATAATAATCTGTGTGTGTGTGTGTGACACACACACACAGACACACACACTCATATATATCTGTGTGTGTGTGCATATTGGAGATTAGTATATATAAATGTGTGTGTGTTGGGTATATATACTCACACTTATATACTATTCTCTATGTGTTGTGTGTGTGACTAAATATACATCGAGTGTGTGTCAATCTCTATGTGTGTGTGTTTGTGTATGTGTGTTTGTGTGTGTGTGTGTCTATATATATATAAAAACTCATATATATTTATCTCCATATGTGTGTGTGTTTGTGCAAACACATATACGATTACACACACACACACCCTCATATATACTTATCTCCATGTGTGTGTCTATGTGCATTGTGTGACACACACACACACACACACACACACACACACATATATATATATATATATATATGTGTGTGTGTGTGTGTGTGTGTGTGTGTGTGTGTGCATGTTGTAGATTAGTATCTATAAGTATGTGTATGTGTGTGTATTTGTTGGGTATATATATACTCACACATATATACAAATTTCTATGTGTTAAGTGCGTGTGATACATATAAATGTGTATCTATCTCTATGTGTGTGTGTTTGTATGCATGTGTGTGTGTCTATATATATACACACACACTCATATATACTTAACTCCAAGTATGTATGTGTGTATGTTCAAACACATATACGGTCAGACACACACACACACACACTTATATATACTTATCTTCTTGTGTGCATGTGTCTGTGTGTATCTGTGTGTACACACATACAAACACATAAAAATTAGTATATATGAGTGTGTGTCTGTCTATATATTTACACTAATTATAATATATACGAATGTGTGTATGTTATATATTCATATTACATACGTGTGTGTGTCTATATATACTAGTATACACGCTCATACACACATGTGTGTCTGTACACACACACACACATATGTGATATTACACACATATATATACTTATCTCCATGTGTGTGTGTGTGTGGCTATCTACATACATGCATACAATATATATACACTCAGATATACTAATCTCCATGTGTGTATGTGTGTGTTAGATATACATACTCACAATAGTATATATATATATACATACACACACACTTATATATGCTAATCTCTATATGTGGTGTGTGTGTGTGTGTATAACATATGTGTCTGTGTGTGTTGGGTATACACACTTATAATCATATATATATATATATATATATATATATATAAATATATATGCATATAGATACACACATAATTATGTTATCACACACACACAGATAAATATATAGATCATGTATATGAATATATAATAAATACATGCATGTGTCTATATATTTATATATAGTTGTGAGTATGTATATCCAACACATACACATACAAATATAT
>JACERR010000409.1:2500-5000 GCA_016760335.1 Gastrodia elata | reverse complement strand
TGCCACATCTATACATGGGTATACTCACACACGCATATACATATATATAGACTGTATTATACACACATACATGTATATATATCTATGTGTGTTTGTGTGTGTGTGTTAGGTATACATACCCATATAATGTACTATATACATGTATGTGTGTGTGTGTTGGGCTATATTTGTGTGTGTGTGTTGGGTTGTGTTTGTGTGTATGTGTCTATGTCAAAAACAAACACACATAAGGATAAGTATATATAGACACACATACACACACACACACACACAAATCTCTATAAACACACAAATACTCACACACACTCATATATACAAATCTCTATATGTGTGTGTGTGTGTTTGGTGTACATACATACAACACACAACACACACACAAAAATACATAGAGATAAGTATGTATAGACACACATATATAGAGGCTAGTATAAAAATACATGTGTGTCTATGTGTGTTGGGTATATATACTCATAACTATATGTAAATATGTAGACACATGCACACACTAACACACACACACACACACACACACAAACACAGACACGCACACAAATATACCTGTGTGTGATAATCTATATGTGTGTATTTATGTGTGTATTAAATATATATATATATATATATATATATATATATATATATATATATATGAGTGTGCATGTGTATATATAACGAAATAAGTTAATAATATGTGTATGTGATGTGTGTTTGTGTGTGTGTTTATGCATATATTTAAATATATATATCAATGTATGTGTGTGGGTGTGTGTGCATGTATATGAATATATATATTAGTGTATGTGTGTGTGTGTGTGTGTATTCTTCTACTTATATTTATATCTATATACATACCCACTCATATATACTAATCTCTATATGTATGTTTATTTATAGTATACCCAACATACTCACAAATATACACTCATATATGTATAAAGTTGTGAGTATGTATACATACTCATAATAGTATATAGACACACATATACACACTCATATATGTGGACACACACACACATACATATAGATTAATATATACACCCACACATTTATATATGTGTGTTACTCACAACTATCCTAGTCTCTAAGTTTGTGTGTTTGTGTGTGAGTGTGTGTGTATTGGGTATAGATATTCATAATTGTATATAAATACATACACACACACGTATGTGTTATATATGAGTATGTATACCGAACACACACACATATATACTAATCAATATTTGTATATGTGTGTTTATGTGTGGGTGTGTGTATGTCTATGTACCCAACACACACACACACACACACACACTCATATATACTAACCCCTATGTGTGTGTGTCTCCATGTATGTGTGTGTGTATTTGTGTGTGCATGTATATATATATATCTGTGTGTCTGCGTATATCTGTTATATACATGTATATATATATATATATATATATATATATATATATATGTGTGTATATACTAATCTCTATATGTGTGTGTGTATGTCTATATTTTTATATTTGTGTGTGTCTTCATGTGTGTGTGTGTTTGTGTGTGTTACATTCACACCAACACACACAAATAGAGATTAGTATATCTGTGTGCACGCACAGGTATGTCTAGATAAGTATATATAAGTGTGTGTGAGATTAGTATATATGAGTTTGTGTTGTATTGGGTATACGAGTGTGTGTGTCAATATATATATATATATATATATATTTATATATTTATATATATATATATATATATATACGGTTGTGAGTATACACACTCACATATATGAGTGTGTGTGTGTTTATATAAATATAAGGTTGTGAGTATATATATATATATATATATATATATATATATATATATATATTGCGCCTATGTATACACAAAACACACACACATACACACACACAATCATGTTTACATATACTAATCTCTATGTGTGTGTCTATTTTGTGTTTGGTGTACATACTTATTTTGATACACAATATATTATATTATATATATATATATATATATATATATATATATATATATATATATATATATATATATATTATACTTATCTCTATATGTGTCTGTATTTATCTCTACATACTCACAACAAACACACACACATACGCACACACATGGTTTAGTGTGTGTGTGTGTGTGTCATACATAGAAGTTTGTATATATGAGTATGTGTTTTGGCTATGTGTATGAGTGTGTGTCTGTAAGCATGTAAGTATGCACACACACATACTCACATATATACTAATCTCTATGTGTGTGTGATGTATGTGTTATGTATATATATATATATATATATATATATATGTATATATATATTTATATATATATATATACACACACACACATACACACACTCATATATACTAATATCTCTGTATGTCTGTGTCTGTGTGTATGTGTATCCAACAAATATAAAGATATATATATATATATATATATATATATATATGCTTGTGTATATGTGAGTGTGTGTTTGTGTGTATTGGGTATATATATACACACATTGAGATTAGTGTTGTGTGAC